>SNQN01008166.1:1300-25046 GCA_008642245.1 Bassia scoparia | reverse complement strand
ACTTTTATGTCCAATAATAACCCAACATGTGCCCAAAACCTAGTGAAAGATTAGTATTTCTAATTATGTATCGAAGGAAACTATAAACACACTAGATCATCAAAAATACTACAAGTTGAGAAGAATAATCCAAACTATTGTAGGGTGGAAATAGTAGATTTCCATGATTTGCAAAGATTTTTAAAGCACGTTAGAGGTTTTGCAGGAAGTCTTGGCAWGATGTGCTCAAACATGAGATCTTTAAGAAGAATTTCAATTTGGGTTTCTAATTCCTCAATCAGATTCTCGTTATTCATGTTAAACTCAGGTCCACCTTTTTTTTGGTAAATGAAGCTTTGTTTTCAGTGCCATGAAAACTTGAGAAGCCTAAGACAACAATGTAATAGTATARCGGGAATACAATGAAGATTTGTAAAATTGCAATATCAAACAATATTGTTGATCAACCTAACTCATCAAAAAACAAAAGCAAGACTAAAACAGGGATGCAATACTAACATGTTAAGATCACACATTCTACTCAATGTTGATTGACAGCAGTAGCACCTCCAAATCAGCTTGGAATGCCTTAAAGCGATGTTGATTGACCAGATTCGTCAAACATGGCTATTGTTCAAGTCTTTGATTGGGAGAATTCCAAAGCAGTAAGAGCAGCACCATCAAATGCATTGTCTCCTTGATATTGTGTTGCATAAGGATTGCTTGGATCAAGCAGCCCAATGTTGCCATTGTTTACAACCAACCATCTCCCCGTCGTCTCCGAAACGCATAATTTATCATTGATACCAGTATAGTTTATCATTGATCAACACCATCTCAATGGATTGACCGATCCCAGAACCATCCAATTGTTTCAGCACCACATAAGTTATCCCATCTCCAAGTCCTCAATGAAAATGTATAAACACTAATAACTAACACAACGTCACCCGAGGTCATCATCCCATCTAAGGCGGCCTCATAAGTCCAATTATTGCATTGTACATACTTCGGTTTGGAATTAAGATTTAGATGTTGTGTTTGGTTGGAGGGAACTTAGGACACCATGGGAATTAGAAATTCCAAGACGGAGTACAACACATGAGAAATAAATCACTAAATCCCYCTTTGGTGATTAGAATCTCAGATCATAGGCAATAAAATTTCCTATGGTATCAACCAAACGGAGCCTTAGTGCTGCAAAACATAACATATTCATGAAAAAGGTTTTCGTTCATCTACAATTAGTATCTGAGCACCTTAATAATCCACTTATTAGTATATCAGCCAAAGGATCACATACTAATTCCAATGGAGGCTTTGCAGTGCATACAATTTATACACTAACATATACACTATACACTATACAGTATACATATACATTATACATATACATATACATAATACAATTATTACATAACATATACATATACATATACATATACTATTACAGACTTATATCATACTTATATACCAGTACATCATATTACTAATATACATCATACATATACTATTAAGTATAATTCATGAATTCCCTTAAATTCCAAGTAACTATCAATCCCCAACCCGAGTGGTTGCTTATACTATTGGGGGTCCATGATCAGATGCACATTATATTACATAATCTCTACCCAATTATATATACTAACCACATCTCAAATATTTAACCACTTATGGCCACATACACGACTTCAAGATAGAAGTTTATTAAGTCTTACCATGACACTTATTACCCACCATCAGACATCTCACAACCAAACCAATCAAATATTCTAAAATGCAAACACAAGTCTGAGTTCGAATACAGTGGCTTAAGATCTTCTTATTTCAGCAGTCCCCAACTAATCCCAGCAGCCAGCAGCCAGGCCGCATAATCAAGGTCATGGTTGGCTTGTCTTGTCACAAAGAAAATTATCCAATTTCCTGAAATAAATGGCAGACTTTTCAGCAAATTCGGCTACCATATACGCATTAAAAACTAACAATCAATGCTTCAAAATATACTTTCTAAGAGAATTTTTATAACCACTTCCTATCAAAACTTGCACATTAAATGCAAATTAAACTCGTTCAAAAAAATAGCAAATTAGAGAAACATGGCATCTTAGTTCTATTTTATTTTTCCCTCCAAACTTTTTTTTTTATCTCATCTATTTTAAAATTCACTTATTATTAACATCACGAAGTATTTAATTAAGTCTAAAAGCTTATATCACATAAATGATAGGAAATTGGCCAACACTTACCTACTTTTTCCGTCCAACTTGAAAAACGAACTACCCCACTTTTTTTTTTTGTCAACACCACTGTTTTTCATAAGTTTGCAAACCACTACCCAGTGTTGTTTTCTGGTGAGTTAAAACCACTTAACGTCACGTGTGGGCCCACACAGCCTGTTTCCGGCCAACAACCCTCACCGATGCTGAAATGACCTTATACCTTCCATTTGATTATTTTCCTTTTTTCTTTCTTCTTTCTTCTTTCTTCTTCATCTTGTCGATCAAACCCCTCTTCGGATTGAGCTCAAATCAAGTCCGATTTTTCATCCCAACTTTCCAACAACAAAAAATTGTTATTTTTTGTAAATAAAATTGCTTTGCTGCTTCAATTCAGAGTTCGATTATCTGCTTCGGCTCTCCATGCGTTCACTGGCTTATGCTTTGCTTTCATTGCTTTATACTTATTCCGCTTCTCTCAGGTATATGTGGTTCAATTTTTTTTGGTCGTTTTTCCCCCAAAATCTAGGTTTTGTTCCAATTCTGGATAATTATTGATACAAATCAGATATTCAAAGGAAATAAGCCTAAAATGCAAATGAGAAATCTGAAAATGAACATAAAATAGGCAATTGCACTTTCATATTTGAGAGAAACAGCAAGACAAGAGCCCATCTGTTGATCTGAAGAAAATCGAACCATCAGAGGCCTCTTTTCAGCAAACCCAGATCGGCCAACTTTCGAAGTTCAAGAGAGTCTAAAATTTCGAACCAATACATTGCAAAATTTTCCGTCTGTCCCAAAAATTGACACTCACAAAGCCCCAAAGTTCAAATGCATGACCCTACACCCCCAAAATCGAAATATTAAACCCAGAGAAATTAGGTTTAAATTCGAAAAATCTGATTTTTGTGAGAAATTTGAGTGGATTAGTGAGTTTGAGAGATGAATTTGGTGAGTGTTTGTGAGATTTTTTGTGAAATTTTGAGTCTGAATGAGTGACCATGAGAGATGTGGAGATGATAGAAGAGAGAGAGGAGTGAAGAACAGAATAGAAGGAGGAAGAAGGAAAGAAGAAAGAAAAAAGAAAAGGAAAGAAAAAAAAATAAATAAAAGGAAGGTATGTGGTCATTTCATATTGTTAGGGAGGGCTGCCGGAAAACAGGCAAATAGTGGGCCCACGTCGTGTTGGGTGTTTTGGTCACCGGAAATCTGGGTGGGTAGTGTTCAACAAACTCATATATAAAAAGTGGGTAGTTGTTTTCAAAAAAAAAAAAAGTGGGTAGTTTTTTCAAGTTGGAAAAAAAAGTATGGTAGTTTGGCAATTCTTCCTAAATGATATCTTTACTCATTCAAGAAGATTTATTCTTTATCAATAAATATAATTTTATAAATTATTTATAAAAAATTGAAATATACATCAATATAATAAAACACATACCACGAAATCTATTTATTTGAAGCAAAATTTGACAAAGACTTATCTTTTATTTATATATATATTATTACCTAGTACTAGTATACAATCAATATAATGGATAATAATTTATTAAAATACATATGACAATAGAAATCAATTAATACGCCAAGGATTGATCTAAACAATAGATGATTTCTTATACCCATTTATATATATTATTAATGCGAACTTAGAAAATTTCTCTATTCTAAAAATAGTACCACGAATCTTCTAGAACAATGACATGATTCAATCGAATGCAGGAGTTACAAAGTTTCTACGCCAATTTATTGAAATTTATATCTATAATTTTAGAGATCTATCTAATAAATGTCATATATGTATTGCACAGGTCTTGCGACTATTACTATCTTCTACACATGCAAAATCTTCCTCACAAATATCTAAATTGCCAACTTTATTTCACTTTTTTAGAGCTTTAAAAGTAACAATACTATTTAGTAAATACCGTGCATCGTACGGACCTTAAACTAGTACAATACAAAAGAGAATTAGCAGCACATTTTGGGGGAAAAATTGACACAGGATTGAACATAATGGAAATTAAAGAAGCAATAAAATACTACTGGATTTGAAACAAAAGGGCTACATTCTATTCTCTTAATTATGTTAAATTCAACATATAAAAAGTTAAAAACCTCTACTGAAATGAGACAAGACAAAAGTTGGTGTTTGTTTATGTTTTTCTCCTTTGTAAGAGTCACTACTTAGTACTCACTAATCACTATAGATTAGAACTAAAGTACTCGTAGTAAGTTACAACTTACAACATTACTCCACACTTATTAATGCGTAACCTTGACCATAAATATCTTTAATTACAGGCCGAATGTTTCGAATCACCCGACAAAATAAGTACTAAAGTCAAAATGCTACAATTGAAATGAAATCAAAGCAAGTAGTCTATGGACTATTGCTTACAGTATTGCTTATCACTATTTCTTATACAAGTAGTGTTGCTTATCACTAATAAGGCCATAAGGGATATTGATTATCACATCCAAGCAGTTCAATCACGCATGTATGTCCCCTAGACATATCACACATTCACACACAATCAAGTTACACAAGGGCATGGCAAGGACGAAGGTCCCTTAACAATTCAATAAAGGAACCAACTTCACATAACAAAATACAAGAACATCATTCATTCAGACAAACTAAATCATGCATTTCTATTATTTATCCAATTAAGCAAGCAACATGTAGTGATGATTGATGAAAGGTTTTGTTACTTGTATGTATTCTTCTTTGGCACGGATGCTTCCGACTTTGGATTGTCATTCCCCACAGSCACAAGGCTACCCACGAAACACGTCGAAGAAATTGTTGCCGGAGGCACCCCACTAAACTCATCAAAAGTATGAGCATCCAAATCATACCAACCGAGCCTCATCCGATCAACCTCCAGCAAAATCCTCCTCTTGTCCCTAGAGTAAACAAGCGTTCTAATSTCCTCATTCGCAGGAACACAAATAYTACACGACCTAACCCATGACTCTTCCTTCCCATACTCCTTCATCACCCACAAATCAGCACGCTTTATTTKAACTTCCGTTGTTATACCATCGAATACAAGTGTTCGATGCATAACCAACACGGACAGGCACCCACCCAACTCACCCAAATGCAAACACCCACCCAATTTACCCTCGGGGCAATCCATGAYGGAGTACGTCTCAGTCCTAAGATCGAACCTCACAATAAGCTTACGGAACATCTGCRACTCCCTAGTGACCACAACATAATGCARCGCATCATTAAGATACACAACATGACCACCCAAAGGCAAYAGGCAAGGRTAATGCTCCATTCCCCTGATTCGTCTCCAACAATTATTCTTCAAACTATAAATTTCCGCCTCGSCGAATTCAGTGTACGGAAGCAGCCTCAACACCTTGTAATCTTCATTCTCGCTGTCGAACCCRAACCCGAACGCGTCGCTCTCACCCTGAGTGTTCGGGCTCAATTTTGGCGGGAGTTTACGGCACGATCCTGTGATCGGATTGCAGAGGAAAGCGTCCTTGGTTGACTTGTCGGAGAAGCAAACCACGCCGTTGCAAGACCCGAGGATGCAGATATCACGGTGGTTGAGAGGGTGGCAGAGCTTACAGAACTGGAGGTKGTTGCGACTGAGGACGATGTCGGAGCACAGGAGGTGGCTGCGGCGGACATTGGCGTAGGAGGGCTGCTTGGAGGAGTAACTGAGGAGGAGATTACGGTGGGAGTCGGAAATTAGGGTTTGATTGAGATGAAGTTTGAWAAATTCGGGGGAATTGATGAGGGAGTACCATGATTTGCTCACGCATTTGAAGTCCAAGAGTGATTCGGCTGGCAATCGTGAGAGGATGTCAGTGATGATATCAGTTGGGAGACTGGTCGCCATTCTTACTCTCACTAATAACTATGCCRGTTTATGAGGGTTTGTAAYTTGTAAGATCCTCTTACAGTGAAACTTGAGATGAATTCTACAAAGTATTTATAGTAAAAAAATTATTTTCAATTTGGATAATACTAGAATGTGCCGGTGTCGGTATCAATGTGCCGGTGCTAGTTCATTATAAAGTTAACTCGAACTAAATTCTAAATAAATTTTTCAAAAAAATAAATAAATAAATTTGATATATAGTTACTCCATTACTATTTGGGAGAAGATTAAGAAATTAAGTAAAAGAGTTATCCAGGTACTATGAAGTGCATTTATTTCATTGGGTAAGTGAGCAATTGAGTGGAGACAACTTGAAGTTTTATTACGACGTATGAGCATCAAGTGTAATTTTAAATTTCGTGTTTACTTTTCAATGGCTAAGCAACATATTTTGAAAGTGTTATTGTCATGATTTGCAGTTCGCTGCTTGAATAACAACTTTTTTCTATTCGCCAATCGTGCAATTTTGTTTCCTAAGTGTGCCTTGCAATGGGGTTGAGAAGTGTATTATGTATGTTCATTCAATTCATGACAATAAGGTAAAAACACAAATCACTGAAATTGATGGTACTTCATTAATGACAAAGATTAAATTTAATTCAAATATCTCGTTCAACTAAGGAAGAAAATTTAACATTCGTCTGTATATATACTTTAATGCAGACGTGGAAATAAAATGAAATTTGATATTTATTTATAGCACCGCAAGACGACAAAATTTCAACACAAAGTCATAAATGTTTTGTATGAGTGATTGTTAACACCTAATAGTTGGGTTTTAGAGATTAAAAATATTTGGTTGACTAATGTTGACCGAGACATAATATCTCATGGAAATTTCAGTCTGACGATAGACTATGACCGCTACAAGGGGATGGTAAGGAGATAGCCCATTAGGTACATCCCAAAGAGAAAGGCCCACTATGTATTTGATCGAAAATTTGGAGGAGATAATGGATTCAAACAACGAGTACGCCAAGTAACTGCCATAACTTCTCCCCACGTTCTTCATCTCCTAAGACCTATAAATAGACAGAGACGGATGAAAGAAACAACAACAACACATTAAACAAATCTAACTTCTTCTTTCGCATTTTACTACYTTTCCTTATGCTCAAATATGATATCAACTGAAAGAGTTTCAAATCGAGATTCGGATTCGGATTCAACTTTCTTCTTGCCTTTCTCCATTGTTTTACTGTTTTTGGTTAGAAATGGAAGAAGGGAGATGAATTTGTTGGGAGGAGCTTTTATATATGTTAGGGTAAGTGAAGTGTACCAAGTAAGAATGAAACAAAAGAGCCTTTCAAGCGGAGCAAAGAGCCAAGGAGTCAAACAGGCAAAGGGTCAGTCTCATCATAGGCTACTAAGGCTAGTAAATCTAAGTAGAACCCGTGTTAAATGACATTTTTACCCTTACTCATTCCCTCTCCACTTCATAAATGATTTTTCCCCCTTGTAATTACACAACTAGTTACAAACTTACTTTCTTGGGAAACATTACAACGTTCTAAAAAAGAAGGCGGTTTGGGTGTTCGTTCTACAAGGCACGCTAATGTGGCATTCTTGACTAAACTTGGATGGCGCATGTTGATAAAGCCTAATGCACTTTGGTCTCGTGTTCTGCAGCAAAAGTACTGTAAAGAGAGATGCGACATTGACATGTTTCAAGCTACTGCTACTATGTCTAATACTTGGCGTGGGATAGTGGAAAATGCGAAGGTGTTACAAGCTAGAGCATCTACAACAATAGGTAATGGGTCAAGAACTCTGTTTTGGGATCACACTTGGGTTGTTGACGATCCTTTAATTAATCATGCCATGGAGGAAGTCCCAGAAGATTTTAGAGGAGCCACTGTTCAGGAATGTTGGGAACCTGGTATTGATTGGAAATGAGAACTCTTTAATTTTCTCACTATCTCCCAAATGACATTTTAAAGAGAATTACCTCTCATAAGTTAGTTGATGATCCAGAGGTTGGGGATCTTCTCTACTGGAAGGGCAGCTCTAATGGTAAATTTACCATTAAATATGCTCTTAAGTTAATCCGAGATGACAATTATTCAACTTCTAGTGACAAGTGGGAATTAATTTGGAAAACTTCGGTGCAGCAGCGTGTTCGTGCCTTTCTTTGGATTCTTGCACATGAAMGTTTATTAAGCAATGTAAATCGAATCAAGAGAAAGCTAAGTGAGGACTCAACTTGTAACCGTTGCAATGAACATGATGAAACACTTCTACATCTCTTTCGAGATTGCCCTGCAGCTCGTGTCATTTGGAGACCAATTGGGGAAGCTGCTCAATATTCTTCTTTCTTTTTTGGAGATTTTCAACAGTGGATTTATAAAAATATCAAAGCTGAAGGGATGGTTTATGCAGATAAATGGCCTACTTGTTTCGCTATTACTTTGTGGTGGTGTTGGAGATAAGGGAATTGTGTAGTTTTCAATAAACCCCATGAAATTCCAATTGATATYAGGGCTTTCCTTCATTCTCGTATTATGGAAACTTGGCGGGCTCTTTCCGCTGGGGATTCATCCATTATGCAATCGGATCTTCATCGCGAGTAGGTGTTCATTAGGTGGCAATACCCTCCCACTGGTTGGATAACTTTAAACAGTGATGAAGCAGCTAAGGGTTCTTCTGGTTTAGTTGGCGGGGGTGGTGTGTTCTTCACAATTCTTGGGGTGTGAAGCTCAAGGGATATAGTGCTTATTTTGGCATTTGTTACTATTTTCGTGCAGAATTGAAAGGAGTAGCTATTGGCATTGAATTGGCTAAAAACATGGGGATCCAACATCTAATTATTTAATTAGATGGACAATCTGGCTTATGTTCAAATGCTTGCAAGTAGTGGATAAAGCCCCTGGCATGGATGGCTATAGTAGTGGTTTTTTCGTGATGCGTGGGACATTATTGGTTCCGATGTGATTGCTGCTATCCAGGATTTTTTCCAGACAGGGAAACTTCTGAAATCTATTAATACTACTGCTGTCTCTCTTGTTCCTAAAGTGTCATGTCCTGTTCATGTGCATGAGTATCGGCCTATAGCCTGTTTTATTGTCCTTTACAAGTGCATTTCCAAGTTGTTGTGTAACAGGTTGAAGGATGTTCTGCCCTTGGTGGTTTCTCCAAACCAGGGGGCTTTTGTTGTGGGTCGTCGATCAATAATCAACAATATCCTTATTTGCCAAGATTTGATCAGACATTATGCCAGGAAGAATGTTGCACGGAGTTGCTTAATTAATGAATATTGATTTGCAAAAAGCTTATCATACAGTAAGTTGGCCTTTCCTTAAGGAACTCATGTTAGCCTTGAATTTTCCTCAACACTTTGTTTCCATTGTGATGACTTGTGTGACTTCGGCTAGTTTTACTTTGATGATTAATGGAACTTGCCAAAGGTTCTTTTCTTCTTCTAGGGGATTACGTCAAGGTGATCCTATCTCGCCCGGCCTTGCTTTTGTTTTGTGTATGGAGTATCTCACTAGAACTCTCATCTATATGGGCAAGATCGAAGAGGGATTTTCGGTTTCACCCTAGATGTGGTACTCTAAAGCTCAACTCTCTTTGCTTTGCGGATTATCTTATGGTCTTTTGCAAAGGCAATGTGAATAACATTTACAGGTTACTCCAGGGACTCCAGCATTTTGAGCACACTTCTGGTCTCCTTGCTAATACTAAGAAATCGGAGGTGTATGCTGCCAATATGAGCCAAGATACTATTGACCATATTTGTACTATGTCTGGTTTTAGCAAAGGGAAGTGGCCTTTTATGTATTTGGGGGCTCCTATTTATCATCGTAGATTAACCAAATCTAACTGTGAAGTCTTGGTAGAGAAGATGGTGAAGAGAATAAGGGTTTGGCAAACTAGGCATCTCTCCTTTGCAAGTAGAGTTCAATTGGTTAATGTTGTGTTAATGGGAATCTGTAATTATTGGATGCAAATCATCATTTTGCCTAAAAAGTGTGATCTCTCGCATTAATCAAGTCTGCATGTCGTTTCTTTGGACAGGGGGTCATACCACCTTTATGAGGTGGGCATGTTAGTTGGTCAAAGGTTTGTACTCCTAAGCTTTTAGGGGGTCTTGGAATAAGGAATATTAGCATTTGGAATATCATTGCGATTGGGAAGTTTGTTTGGAATAGCAAAGAAGRATGATTTGTGGGTTAAGTCGGTTTATATTAAGTCTACAAGTTGGTGGGAGTATAAGCCAAAGCCTGGTGATAGTTGGGCTTGGAGATCAATTTGTAAGGCAAAGGATTTTCTGCAAGCTCTTCCTTTTTCTGTTTGGTAGCCTGCGGCTGATGTAGTTTATTCTATTGGTAAAATTTATAAACATGTTGCTTAGGGTGAGGAGAAAGTTGGTTGGAGTCGGTTTGTTTGGCACCCCTTATCGATGCCTAAACACCAATTCATTTGCTGGTTGCTTGCACTTAATAGATTGCCTCTGAAGTCTAGGTTGTATGATCATGGAATTGTGGAGAATAATCTTTGTTGTTAGTGTGGTGTTGTTGAGGAAAGCAGAGATCATTTATTTTTCCAATGTCAATGCAGCTGCAGATTATGGGAGGAGGTACTCTCCTGGTTGTTTGTTGCTAAACGTTGGAGTACTTTTCCCCAGTTGATTCGGTGGCTCCTGAGAACTTATCGGAGCAAAACTAGACATTCGGTGTTGCTTGCTACTATCTTGACTACCTTATACAACATTTGGTTTATGAGGAATAAGGCGCTTTGGGAGCACTATATTCCTTCTTTGCATAGTGTTTTTGTTGCTGTTAAGTTTGGTGTTATTAGTAGACTTAATCTTCTTTCTAAAGTTTCTGCTCAGGATAAGAATTGGATTGCTTGTATCCAATTGTGATGTGGTTGTTCTAGCCTGTTTGTAGTCTTCGGACTTTGTTTTTGGTGACTGTACTTGTATGTTTTGAGCTTAATGATATTTTATTTACTTACCAAAAAAAATAAAAATGCTTGCAAGTACAGAGTATAATGGAGGAGAATGCTTTCATATCCTTAGACTCCGTTTGTTTGAAGGAAAATAATTTTCATGGAAAATAATTTTCTAAGAAAAAAGTTTTCCTTTATTTGTTTGATCAGAGGAAAACTCATGAAGAAAATAAAAAATGTAATAGAAATGAAGGAAGGGTGGGGGAATGAACAAGGGAGATGTAACAAGTGGGGAGGAAATTGTGGCATACCTAATTACAAATGGAAAATCATTTTTCTTTTCCAAAGTGACATTTTCTCCTTTGAGAAAAATAATTTTCTACCTCTTTTCAAAACAAAGGAAAACTAAAAGAGAGAGAAAAAATTATTTCCCAGGAAAATGTTTCCCGTCAAAACAAACGGAACCTTAATCACTGTCGCAATTTGATCAATTCAGATGGCTGGACTGTTGTCCTAAAACACTGCCATAGAGAGGCTAATAAGGTGGCTGATTATTTGGCTAATAGGGGAGTGGATCAAGAAGATCGATTGAGTATGTTTACTGAAGCTGACTTGAACCTTCGAAGGTTGCTGCAACAAGATGCTATGGAAATTACAACTCCCTGATTTGTTCATGGTGTAGTGTAGTTGTTTTCTTTCTGGGCTGGGCCCTCTTGTAGAACAAAAAAAAAACAATAGATATTCGTATAGTTGTAATTATTTGTACAAGTAATATGCAAACATTGATCTAATAGTGTTTTTTTTTTTTTTTTTTTTTTTTTTTTACCATCCGATTCACCCTTTTGGATTAATCTGGATTCAACGATCAATTCTGAGCGGTTAGGGTCCAATCCTCTACCAATTGTTGTTGTGAGGCACCAAATCTAAGTTTTCCCTACCAAGTGTAGTCTCAATCACCACTACACCGACAATCTAACATGTAAACATTGATCCAATAGTGATGAGTGAAAAATTACTAGGCGATCTATTGGATTTCCAAAAATTGAAAATCCAATGATATTTTGGAAAAWGAAATAAAAAAATGACATTATTGTAAATAAAATATTTCATATATTTACCAAAATGTCATTTAATTTCCAAAAATTGAAAATCTAACAGATTGACTAGACATCCCCTCTTGTGAGTGGCCTCAGCCAAGGGTCACTTGACTCAATTCAAAGCCAAAATGTAGCAAAGAAAATGTTCACGTCTTTCTGTTGTAGACTCGATTTAATGGACAATTTTGGTGGTGAGATTCAGGTGCGATTAATGGCGATATATGAGTTAGGAAATCATTTGGATTGATTGGATAATACTTTAGCACTTTGAAACAGCCATCTTCAAATATATACCAAGTATGAGTTTGACCCAAAAAGTCACAAGAACAAATGCAACAAAGTGAGATCCTATAAATTTGATACTACTATCTAGCATTAGTGCTGCAAAACATATCCATGAAAACGTACGGCCAACAAGCAAAAAGGTTTTCTTTCTTCTACAATTAGTAGGCTAAAAAAGCAGCTAAAGTGTCTCAGCACCTTAATACTTATTAGGACCAAGCTGTGCTCGCGTATAGACAGCTCCTGCCAAATATGCCAATAGAAACTGCACAAACCTTATCGCTGTAGTCACGACCGTTAAACACTTCAACACAGGTCTATAATTCAAATAGCCTACTATATATTTTGTTTAGTTGTCTGAACGCCGAACTAATCCCAGCAGCAGCATAATGAAGTTATAGCTTAAGCTTGAATCCAGTAGAAAGAAAATTATCCAAATTTTTCCTGAAAATAAATGGGAGCAAGTTTCAGCAGTCTAGCTTATGCATAGCACTAAAAAAACTAACAATCAATGCTTTTAAAAATGAATTACGGAGTACTATCTAATTTTTTCAATAACATCCTATCAATACTTGCAATTCAAGGCAAAATTAGAAACGTGCATCTATTTAACATACAATACAAATGAGCATTTGCTGCACATATGATTGGGAAATAAAATAAACACGAAAGTGAACATAAGCTGCACATAACAGAAAAGAAGACCCAAATATATATATACAAGATTTGTAACAAAAGGGCTACATACTCTCAATTGTGTAACGTTACATTCAAGTATTCAACATTTAAAAACCTCAACTAAAATGAGACGAGGCAAAAGTATTCCAATAGGCATAATCGTAAAAAGTTATAGCCACAGAGATGGGCATGACTCCTTTTAAAGCCCTGTAAGAGTACTAATTCCTACGGCGGTTTTGCACTGCACGTCTGTATGACATAAAATTGTTCTTATGCTTAAAGCAATCAACTAATCAATCCTATTGGCAGCTTCAACCAGATAGCAACCCACGTTACTTGTACTCTTGGAGAGTGCCAGGCACTTTAGATACATCTGAAATAAATCTCTTCTCTCTGTTTTCCTACTTGTTGATACAAGCTAGTAACTATCTCCAAGCAACAAAAATAAAATAAAGAATCCAAATGACATTATAACATAATCTCTAGCCAATATAGTGAAAGTGTGAGACATCTCAAAGACTTCAACAGTTATGCCAATATACACGACTTCAAAACAACATAACAATCTCATACCATCTCCCTTATTCTTCAATAAGGGGCAGAAGTTTTGATCATTTATTAGTTTTTCAGAAACTTAGATTAAGTCTATTAAGTTACCAGCTTAGAAACATCTCAACAAACCCAATTTTTTTTTAAAAAAAAATGTAATAATAGCCTTTGTGTTTAAGCCAGCCAGTTAATGTTTTCAACTTATCTCGCTCCACCCCCAATGGAGCCTTATTCCATATTCAAGATAGAAAAGGTTAAACTTTAACCTTATTATAATCACCCATAAATGATGTTGATGCCTCCATCATCAATTAGTTATCACATTGTATTGATCTTAGGCCGATAAGCCGATTATGCTTAAGTTATAAGAAAGTATTAATTAGATGGCCTATCATTCGATTAAWTTCTAGGACACTTGAATCAAATTAACTACTACTAGTTTAAGCCCATACTTATGCATCACAAAAACTCTTTCAGAACTTTCTTATCATAAATTAGAACTACACTAGTGAGTAGTAAGCCTAGTAACGGTGGCAAATTTTTTACACTAATACAAAGCGTTCGATCATTTATTAAAATGAAAACATAGCAAGTATATGACAACAAAATTGATCATTAATTCAGATTTCCAGTGAAACAAACTACGGAGTAATAAGGACTATAAAATCAAGTTTCCGATATATGGTTATACTTATACCTAATACTAGCAGTTACGCTTTGAGCAATTTTCAAGGAAACCAACAATGGGGTTCTTGTTTTTATTCCTATATCAATACACACAAATCAAGAACAGCCATCTTCTAGTTTTTATTAGTTTTCATCAATCATGATAAACCCAACTGAGGAAGCAACTATCATGAYAGGATTAGTAATCGTAATAAATAAGACTTTACAATTACATACAAAATTCATATGCAGCATCATTGTAATCAAGAATCAATCACTTTATCAGTTTATCACTTTTGCTAAAAAAAACCTCAATTAGGATCAAAACATCACATCCAAGCAATTCAATCATGTCCCTTAGACACATCACACAAGTGACACAAGGACGACATGGCAAGGTCATTAAACGGTAACAGCTAACTTAGATAATAGATGATAATAACTCCTAAAACCTAATGCCGAATCCTACAATTTTAGAGTCAACAAGAAGCAATAGATAATTATTATCAACCGGCATTCCTAACAAACATTGATACTAATCTTATTTGAAATTCAACAAATGTCCTACACTCCTACCCGTATGCCATAGAACACTAACGACCAAACAATTCCGCGGAACAAAATACAAGAACATTCAATAGCTAGGAAGAACATTATTCAGACAAACTAAATCATGCATTTGTACTATAAATGCAATTMAGCAAGCATGCCAAGAAACATATAGCGRAAAAAGGTTTCSTTACTTCTGTGTATTCTTCTTTGGCACCGATGGTGTAACACCACCTTCCGACTTCAGCTTGTCATTCCCCACGGACACAATAACACCACCTTCGAACTTCAGCTTGTCATTCCCCACCGACACAAGGCTGCCCACGACAAACCTCGAAGAAATTGGTGCTTTGGGCACCCCTCTAAACGCATCAAAAGTATGAGTATCCAAATCATACCAACCAAGCCCCATAAAATCAACCTCCAGCAAAATCCTCCTCTTGTCCCTAGAGTAAACAAGCGTCCTAATCTGTAAATACATCCCAACACTCGCAGTGTGACGAATACTAAACATCCTAACCCAAGACTCTWYGTTCCCATACTCCTTCATCACCCACAAATCAGCGCGGTCCATTCGATAGTCCACTTCATCACCAGGAAAGTGCAAAGGGGAATCAGTAAGTACTAATGTACGATACATAACCAACAGCGACAAGCAACCACCCAGCTCACCAAATTCCAACCACCCATCCAACTTATCCTCATAATCAGGGCAGTCCATAAGGGAGTAAGTCTCAGTCTTAAAATCGAACCCGACGATAAACTTGCGACTCATCTGCAACTCCTTAGTAACCACAACGTAATGTACCGCATCATTTAGATACACACCATGACGACCCAAAAACAAGAGATAATACTCCATTCCCCTGACTCGTCTCCAAGAATTATTCTTCAAACTATAAACTTCCGCCTCACGGAGTTCRCTGTCAGTGTAATGAGTGTCCTGAAGCAGCCTCAACACCTTGTAATCGTCATTCTCGCTGTCGAACCCGAACCCGAACACCTCGGCCTTGCCCCTCGTGCTAGAATTAATGTTTGGCGGGAGTTTACGGCACGATCCTGTGATCGGATTGCAGAGGAAGGCGTCGTTGGTTGACTTGTCGGAGAAGAAAACGACGCCGTTGCAAGACCCGAGGAAGTTGATTTCGCGGTGGTTGAGAGGGTGGCGGAGTTCGAAGAATTGGAGGTGGTTGCGATTGAGGTCGATGTCGGAGCACAGGAGGTGGCTGCGGCGGACATTGGCKTCAGGGGAGTGGTTTGAGTAAGTGAGCAGGAGATTGCGGTGGGAGTCGGAAATTAGGGTTTGGTTGAGATGAAGTTTAATGAAATTGGGGGAATTGATGAGGGAGTACCATGATTTGCTGACGCATTTGAAGTCCAGGAGTGATTCGGCTGGCAATCGTGAGAGGATGTCAGTGATGATATCAGTCGGGAGAGTGGCAGCCATTGTTGTTCTCGCAAATAACAATGGCGGTTTACGACGGTTTGAGAGATCGTTCTCGTTGAAATGAATTTTATGTACTCCGTCCGTATGAGGAAAGCTTACTTTGAATTTGGGTCATATTTGTAGCTTCATTATGATTCTATTACAAAACTCTATTACACAAGGTGAGGAGAGATGATTGCCCTCTCTTAAATTAAATTCTAACCCCTCATAATTAATAAAAATAACATAATCAATGAATTAATATAAATTACATTATATACATTTCGTTTCGATTGTTTTTTTTACGTTTATAGAATTGCCGTCAATTAATGGATAATTACTTTTTGATTATTTGTTAGTATTATTAAATGTATATTTTCTTTTATTGTTGAGATGTGTGTAATAAATTAAAGTATCTTTTTATATTAAATTGAGGGGATTAGATAGTTGGGTGAAAATCAGAATGATAGTAATAAGTAAGATAATATAATTATTTTAGGTATAAGTAACTTAATGGGTAAAAAACTAAAGTATAAAGAATGTAAATATAAAAAGGAATAAACACTAAAAACGGAAACGTAAAAAACAAACTGGAACGGAGGGAGTAATATTTTATAACTTGGTTTAATTTTTACTTCTATTTGTGACACTTGGCACCCTTATGTTTGTTGAAAACAAAATGGTAAAATCCCAAGAGGTGTATAGTCAAAAAACTASTATTTGGCTCGTGCAAGGCACAKGTTTACTTTGTATTTTATGATGTAGAGAAATAATTCTAGTAATATAGTAATTAAAAAATAAGTTAACAATAATAATAAAACGATTAAAAATATTTTAACGAAAAATCAAGTTTTATACAAAAGTATRATATTTCGCCATGTAAAAATTGATAGATCAATCTGCCCTTAATGGAAGAGAGGGAATTGAATGAGTAATTGTTGTGTTTTCTATAAAAAAAAATAATAAAAACAAAAAATTGTCTTTTGTAACCATTGCACAAAATTATTCAAAAAATTAAAAAAAAAACACACACACATAAGTGAATATTGAATGGCTTTTTTAATATTGATTAATTTTTAAGAAAAAAATTCAAATTCCCCGCAAAGAAAGAAAATACAAATTATTAAATAATTATTTTAAACCATAAAAATAAAAATTAAAAGTTGTTACATGTCATCATTCGTTTCAAGTCCCAATAGATCGACTACRTTATTAAGTACAAAAAAATATAAAAGGGAGATGTCAAGTGATATGAATCCATTCAATTCCTCTGTTATGAAATATACGAATTCATTTAAAACCAAAAAAAAGGGTTTAACAATTTATATTTAAGCAAATACAAATCTAAAATTCCCTTTAACAATTCACTAGTTCAATAAAACGTTAAACATCATCATTTTTAGTTATCTATTCAAAAAATGTACAAAAAATGTTTGTTTCACTCTCATTGCATCGAAAAATAACTTGAAGTATGAATCAATTTATCAAGTCCGATCAAAAGTTAATATATGGTGCTTAGTTACTTACCACAACTTTCTTTCAATCGAATGCATGTTGTATAATGATTGTGCAACTTCCAATTTCCTGTCAAAGTTAGAAAAAAATTTTACAGTAAAAAATATAATCTGTGTATTACAATAAAACATAATATTACAGATTGAGAAGGACATACCTTGATAAATAGTTAGTTTGAATGAAACTTAAGTTTTCGTGTTATATTTTATGGTTTTTTATTTTTTTTCCTTCTTGAAAGGATTTACAGTTAAATTTTTTTGGACTATTAACATCTGAATTTACCATTTGGCATTTTTTCAACAAAACATAATTAGTGTTTCTAAAATTTAAAAAAATATTTTCCTCTGCTTGAAAGGATGTATGTTTAATCTATACTATCTAATAATACTTAATACTTGGTTTGAAGGAAAATATAAACAATTGCATCTTCTTCTCCTTTTTTTTCCACCTTATTTCGTTTTTAATATTATTTCACATGTCATCTTTCTTTATTTCTTCTTTTTTTGTTTTTCATGTATTCCATTTCTCTTTTTTCAAAAAAATAATATTATTCTTATAAGAAATTTTTTCTTTTTTTCCCTACTTTTTGTTTTTAAATTATTAACACATATTAATAAATTTATTTGAAGGAATAACACATGTCACTTTTCCTTCTTCCTTGGTCTTTCTTTTTCTTTTTCCACTTATTTCTTTTTTTAAATAATAATTCACAGTCATATTCTTTCTCTTTTATATTTTTTTCTCTTTTTCTTCTAATTTCTCACTATTTCCTTTCTTTTTAAAATATAAATTGTTTCTTCATGAGTAAATTTATTTTTTCCTTTATATTTTTAAATATTTCCTACTTTTAATATATGAATTTGGAGAATTGGTGCACTGTCATTTTCTCACTTCCCGATTTTTTGCCTCTTTTCAATTTTAATTTTTTAAAAATATTTACCTACAATCAATTCATAAAGAATTAAAAAAGATTTACATATTCACTTTCCTTCCTTTTCACCTTTTTTTTGCTCTTAGTTTTTATAAAAAAAATATTAGTTCCTACATTTAATTAAAATGAATTGAACGGAATGGGATACATGTATCTTCTTTCTTTCCATGTTTTTACCTCTTTCAATTATTTTAAAAATTTTTTTTTACTTTTCTACATTAATAGCATGAGAATGAGAAAAGATTCACGTGACATTTCACTTTCTCTCTTTTTCACTTTTTTTGTTAATGAATTCGGCTATTTCATAAACAGAGGAATTGAATGGGTTTAATTCACTTACATCTCCCATTTTTATTTACTTAATAATTGTAGTCGACTATTGGGACTTGAAACGAATATGACATTGTAACAACTTTAATTTATTTTTGGTTTAAAAATATTAATAATTTGATTTTCTTCCTTTGCGGGATTTATTTTTCTTAAAAAATAATCAATATTAAAAAACATCAATATTCACTTATGTGGTGGTGTGTTTTTTAGATTTAAATTTGTGCAATGTACAAAAGACAATTTTTGTTTTTATTATTTTTTTATAGAAAACACAACAATTATCATTCAATTTCCCTCTCTTCCATTAAGGCATGATCTCTATCAATTTTACATGGCAAATCATACTTTTGATAAAACTATTTTTCGTTAAATATTTTATAACGTTATATTATTGTTTAAACTTATTTTTTAATTACTAATATCATAATTATTTCTCTACATCATTAAAAATACAAAGAAACCGTGCCTTCACGGCCAAATAGTATTTTTGACTTACACCTTCTTGGATTTACCATTTGTTTTCAACAAATAGGGTCGCAAGTGTCACAATAAAGTAAAAATTAAACCAAGTTAAAATATACTCCCTACCGTCCATGGTTTTTAGTTTCCGTTTTATATTCCTTTTTATATTTACATTCTTTTATACTTTAGTTTTTTACCCATTAATTTACTTATACCTAAAATAATTATAATTATCTTAACTTATTTACTTACATTCTGATTTTCACCCAAACTATCTTATCCCCTCAATTTAATATAAAAGATTTACTTAATTTATTACACACATCTCAACAATAAAAAATAATATAATTTAAGTAATACTAACAAAAATACAAATAGTAATTATCCATTAATTACGGCAATTCTATAAACGTAAAGAAAACAAATCGAAACGAAGAGTAATAATGTAGATTGTTATTCGATTTTCATTGATTATGTTTATTTTTATTAATTATGAGGGTAGAATTTAATTAAAGAGGGCAATTCATCTCTCCCACCTTTGTAATAAGTTTTTGGTAATAGAATCATAATGAACTACAAATATGACCAAATCAAAGTAACTTCCTCAACGACGATACTAAAAATTCATTTCAACCGAAACGATCTCTCAAACGTCGGTAAACCCCAGTTATTTGCGAACAACAATGGCTCCAACTCCCCGACTGATATATCACTGAACCTCTCACGAGCCAGCCGAATCACTCCTGGACTTCAAATGCGTCACGCAAATCATGGTACTCCCTCATCAATTCCCCAATTCATAAACTTCATTCCAACCAAAACCCTAATTTCGACTCCACCCAATCTCCTGCTCACTTTACCAAACCACTCCCCTGAAGCCAATGTCCGCCCACCACCCTTGCTCCGACATCGACCCTCAATCCAACCACCTCCAATCTCTTCGAACTCGCGCCACCCTCTCAACCACCGCAAATCAACTCCTCGGTCTGACAACGCGTCGTTTCTTCTCGACAAGTCAACAACGACGGCTCCTCTGCAATCGATCCACAATCGTGCCGTAAACTCCGCCAAACATTAATTCTAGGCCGGAGGGGCAAGGCCGAGTGTTGGGTCGGGTCGACAGCGAGAATGACCGAATTACAAGGTGTGAGGCTGCTTCAGGACATCAATTCACTGACAGTGAAACTCCGTGAAGGCGGAATTATAGTTTGAAGAATAATTCTTGGAGACGAGTCAGGGGAATGGAGTATTATCTCTGTTTGGTCGTCATGGTGTATCTAATGATGCGACATTACGTTGTGTTACTAAGGAAGTTGAGATGAGTCGCAAGTTTATTGTCGGGTTCGATTTTAAGACTGAGACTTACTCCCTTATGACTTGCCCTGATTATGGGATAAGTGGATGGGTGGTTGGAATTTGGTGAGTGGGTGGTGCTTGTCGCTGTTGGTTATGTATCGTACTAGTACTTACTGGATTCCCCTTTGCACTTTCCTGGTGATTAAGTGACTACGAATGGACCGCGCTGATTTGTGGGTGATGACAGAGTATGGGAAACGTTAGAGTCTTGGGTTAGGATTTTAGTATTCGTCACACTGCGAGTGTTGGGAGTATTACAGATTAGGACGTGTTATCTAGGGACAAGAGGAAGGATTTTGCTGGAGGTTGATTTTATGGGCTGGTTGTATGATTTGGATACTCATTACTTTTGATGCGTTAGAGGGGTGCCAAGCACCAATTTCTTCGAGGTGTCGTGGGCGGCCTTGTGCGGTGGGAATGACAAGCTGAAGTTCGAAGTGTTATTTGTGTCCGTGGGGAATGACAAGCTGAAGTCGGAAAGTGGTTTACACCATCGGTGCCAAAAAGAAGGATAACACAGAGTAACGAAACCTTTGTTTCCGCTATATGTTTCTGGCATTGCTTGCTTAATTGCATTTTATAGTACAAATGCATGATTTAGTTTGTCTGGAATAATGTTCTTCCTAGTATTGAATGTTCTTGTATTTGTTCCGCGGAATTGTATGTCGTTAGTTTCTATGGCATACGGGTAGGGGGTTAGGAACATTTGTGAATTTTTCAATAAGGATTAGTCATCAATGTTGCTTTAGGAATGCCGGTTGATATAATTATCTATTGCTTCGTGTTGTGGACTCTAAAATTGTAGGATTCGGCATTAGGTTTTAGGAGTTATTATCATCTATTTATCTAAGTTAGCTTACCGTTTAATGACCTTGCCATGTCGTCCTTGTGTCACTTGTTGATGTGCTAAGGGACAGATTGAATTGCCTTTGGGATGTGATGTTTTGATCCTTAATTGAGGGTTTTTTTAGCAAAAAGTGATAAACTGATAAAAGTGATTGATTCTTGATTACATGAGCTGCATATGAATTTTGTATGTAATTGTTAAAGTCTTATTTTACGATTACTAATCCTGTCATGATAAGTTGCTCTCAGTTGGGTTTATCATATTGATAAAATAATAACAAAAACTAGAGATGCTTTCTTGATTTGTGTGTATTTATATAGGAATAAAAACAGAACCCCATTGTTGGTTCCTGAAAAATTGCTCAAAGCGAACTGTAGTATTAGGTATAAGTATAACCATATATCGGAAAACTTGATTTTATTAGTCCTTATTACTCCGATAGTTGTTTCACTGGAAATCTGAATTAATGATCAATTTGTTGTTCATATACTTGCTATTTTTCATTTAATAAATGATGACGCTGTATTAGTGTAAAAATTTGCCCACCGTTTTACTAGCTTACTACTCACTAGTGTAGTTTAGTTTATGATTAAAAGTTCTAAAAGAGTTTTGTGATGCATAAGTTGGGCTTAAACTAGTAGTAGTTACTTTGATTCAAGTGTCCTAGAAATTAATCGAATGATTAGGCCATTTAATTAATACTTTCATTTAAACT
Organism: Bassia scoparia; assembly: GCA_008642245.1. Classification (NCBI taxonomy): domain Eukaryota; kingdom Viridiplantae; phylum Streptophyta; class Magnoliopsida; order Caryophyllales; family Amaranthaceae; genus Bassia; species Bassia scoparia. The sequence goes on along the minus strand of SNQN01008166.1, from coordinate 2,647 downwards.
GAAGCATAATCGGCTTATCGGCCTAAGATCAATACATGTGATAACTAATTGATGATGAGGCATCAAATATTTATGGGTGTTATAATAAGGTTAAAGTTTAACCTTTTTCTTGAATATAGAATAAGGGCTCCATTGGGGTGTGATGCGAGATAAGTTGAAAACATTTAACTGGCTGCTTAACACAAAGGTATTAACTTTTAAAAAAAAAAAATGGGTTTGTTGAGATGTTTCTAAGCTGGGTACTTAATAACTTAATCTAGTTCTGAAAAACTAATAAATGATTCAAAACTTCTGCCCCTTATTGGGAATAAGGAGATGGTATGAGATGTTATGTTTTGAAGTCGTGTATATTGGCATAACTGTTGAAGTCTTTGAGATGTTCACCACTTTCACTATATTGGCTTAGAGATTATGTGTATTAATGTCATTTGGATCTTTATTTTATTTTTGTTGCTTTGGAAGATAGTTTTTACTAAGCTGTATCAACAAGTAGGAAAACAGAGAGAAGAGATTTATTTCAGATGTATCTAAAGTGCGGCACTCTCCAAGAGTACAAGTAACGTGGGTTGCATATCTGGTTAAGCTGCCAGGTTGATTAGTTGATTGCTTTAAGCATAAGAACAATTTTATGTCATTACAGACGTGCAGTGCAAAACGCCGTAGGAATTAGATACTCTACAGGGGCTTTAAAAGGAGTCATGCCCATCTCTTGTGGCTATAAACTTTTACGATTATGCCTATTGGATACTTTGCCTCGTCTCATTATTTTAGTTTGAGTTTTAAAGTTGAATACTTGAATGTAACGTTACCAATTGAGAGTGATGATAGCCCTTTTGCTTTACATCTTGTAATAAAATATTTGGGTCTCTTTATTCCGTTATGTTAGAGAGACAGATGGTATGTTCACTTTCGTGTTAATTTTATTTCCCAATCATATTGTGCAGCAATGCTAATTTGTATTGTATGTTAAATAGATGCACGTTTCTAATTTTGCCTTGAATTGCAAGTATTGATAGGATGTTATTGAAAAAATATTAGATAGTAATTCAAATTAAAAGCTGATTGTTAGTTTTTTTACTGCTATGCATAAGCTAGACTGCTGAAACTTCTCCCATATATTTTCAAGAAAAATTTGGATAATTTTCTTTTACTGGATTCAAGCTCAAGCTTAACTTCATATTTCTGCGGCTGGGATTAGATTTGGAGTTCCAGACAAACTAACAAAATATATAGTGGCTATTCGAATTACAGGCTGATGTTTAACGGTCGTGACTACATCGATAAGGTTTTGTGACCTTTGTGCAGTTTCTATGGCATATTGCAGAGCTCTATACGCACGCTACTGTC
>SNQN01008165.1:11688-30366 GCA_008642245.1 Bassia scoparia | reverse complement strand
TGCTTTGTTAATAGCCCAAATGACGAATACTGCTGGTAAATGACCAACTTGCTGACATTTCAGTTAATTAATGAAGCAAAACTTTCGAATCCTATTAGTGTTAAATCTATGACGCAATTTGTGTTAAGATTGATGTGGCTTGGACATTCAACCGAACTTGAACTTTGGCGATCTTCATCTTGTGTTGCTTTACGGTGGTTGGGTGCCAACTACCACCATTCTCTTATTTGAAGGCTTTATTAAACGAATTTGGAAGGATTTGCTGTGTTAGATAAAATTGCCAGCCCTCTGCAAAGGTGATTTTCATTGTCAGGTTCCATCTTCCCTGATGATGTGAGAAATTCTAGCTAATGAGAGGCCATTTTTTTGATCGAAGCTGGTCATTCTTAAGCCGTATGGATTCCTAATATGATTATGGGTTGAGAATGTGAAGACTGTATCAATATGGCTAGTGAATTTGGATTAGCTTTCAAATATTGGGGATTCCACTGTTTGGAGAAGATCACTCAACCTTTGGGACTCTTATTCGAGTGGACAAGCTATCTGACCACGTGATAGGCTACACTTTCTCGTTGTTTGATGAGGTTAAACTGAATCAAGGAATTACCGCGGATGCAGTTTCCTTTATAGCCATGAACATGATTTCTTCCAGAAGTTCCCATTGAGTATCACTGAAAACCTAATCTGTGCTTTGAAATGTAAGAAGATTGGTCACGAGGAGGTGAAGAGCAGACTGAAACCTAGCAAGTTTGCAGCCTAAATCAGCGCCTGTGTGCAGGGTCAGTGCAGGTTGAGGATGTTACAAAGGAGCCCATGGAATTAGTGCTACCCTAAAGGAGCCATTCAGGCGGTTTTCACTGATAGTGGATGAGGATGCGTTTTCAATCTGTTAAGAACCCCTGCCTAGATTGGTTATCAATAAGCCTAATATCCTCTTTTGGACAATGTTCAATGTTTGAATGGGCCTCTACCTTGATAGATCTACCCTGTGGAATGACGGGCGTAATTGGTGTTATAACTGCTAGTTGGGATGCTTGATGACCCCCCCTTCCCAATGGTAGATTGCTTTGTTGGAATGTGAGGGGAGCAAACTCGACTTTGCAAGCAACACGCTTATTAGAGTTCCTCTCTTGGTAGCCAGCGCTAGTTTTATTGCTACTCACTCGAGACAAAGGTGAACCTGGTAACAATGGATCCCTTGTATCTCAATTTTGTTTCGCTGGTTTTGGTGTTTTACTTCTAATCTGTAACTGCAAAGCTCTGGCATAGAATTATTGTAATTGATGGAACCCTTTGTGCTTGATGTGGCTATCTTGATAATGTCTCCCTAGTGGATTTTGTGCACTGTCAAACCAAAAGTCGTGTTGTAGCTTTCTTTTGCGCTATTGTTTATGCCATAATGATAGGATCAAAGAAAGCTTTGTGGAGACATTATGAAGAGGACCAGTCAAATGCTTCTGAGGACCATGGGTGCACCATGGGGACTTGAACTTGTGTTCTTGATGTTGATGAGAGGATGGAATGAAACTGCTTAGACAGTCTGAATGCATGGCGGAGAGATCTTGTATGAAGTCCTGGGCCTTTTTGATGCCCCTAGCTTTGGTCATTTCTTTACTTGGCAGTATAAACGATGCAGGGTGTAGATAAAGTTTGTTGCAAGTGACAAGGGTTATGCTTTACATGAAACTAGATCATGCCTTCCCTATCTACTTTGCTGTATTTTTGAATGAAAATATTTTGATCATTTCCTGACTGTTTTCGAGGGTCGGGAGGACTTGCAGGGCAAAACCTTTCAAATATTTCTCGAAGTGTCCACTGCTAAAGACTTCGCCTGACATCTTTCTACCTGGTTGAGTGTTGCTTCAAGTGGTCGTGGCATCTAATCAGCTGGTGCACAACTTCAGAACGTCAAAGCAGGCTTGAAGCAAAGTGAATCAGCGGGCTTATTGATCCGTAGCCAAAGAGAATAAAGCGTGGCATCAACTTAATGCATGCTCAAGTGAGTTGCACAATACCACAAGATCATTAGTCTGATTGCTTTGGAGAAGGAAAGCCTATCAATGAGTATTTGCAAACTCATATATTCACATGATTTTTTAAAGGCAGCAAAGAAAATTGCCTGGCTTTAGGGCTGGTGGATGGTAATCTGCGACTTTTTCATCAGTTATTAAGAAAGCGGAAGACTACATATTAATTTTACACTGTCATTCATGGACATGCATGGACATTTACAAGCAGTCTCCCTGATCAGATCTGTAACAGCTTTCTATAGCAAGTATTATCAAGCTTTTGGGTAGTTCATGGGGATTAGAGGTTCCAGCGTGAAGGAATAGATTGTTCAATGTGTTTTCTGTACCTGTTTTTTTTGAGTATAATTTTGTTTATGCTGATATATTTTTTTTCTTTCTTTCTTCTTTCTGATTTCACATTTTTCTTCTTTTCGTTTTTATGCAGCTATTCTGTTTTGCTGATTACCACTGATGCTAAATCAAGATGTGCAATGTTTTTCTTTCACGGGGATAAAACCCAGGTTCTGATGGTTTTTGCCGTCTCATTCTAACAGGGACAATTGTGAGTATTGTTGGTCAGATTGTGATTTTGGCTGCAGTTGAAGCAATGTCGTACGACAAGGCAAGCTTCTTGAGGAGATTGAAACACTATTTCCTTACCTTGATTCCTTAAGTGGCTTGGCCCTTATGATGTCTTCCCAATTCCGACTAATTCTATGTTGTTAATGATGCATCTAACAATATGCCGTTTCCTAGGTTCTTATGCAATAAGACTTGAAGCAATCCTCTTTTTCCCTCCCTCCCTTCATATCACTATCAGCAAATCAGGTGGTGCTACTTTTGTTCATGGTCGATATATTATCAATTTAATATATCTTCTTTGTCAAAGATATGCCCAGGCTATGGAAGGAGCTTAGTGAGGACCAAGGTTGCTTAGGTCAAGCTTAGATTTGGCAAGGCTTATTGATACAGTTGATGAGCTTTTTCAGAACTTCCTAACCCACCTGCGGATTTTCCCTATGCATTTTCATCTCTCTTGTTATCAATGTGTCTCTACTCCTAAGTTTTTCTTGGTCCTTAATGGACACTCATGGCTTATTTCTCTCCCAAGAGGTCTCAGGCAGCAGGACCCACTTTCTTCCTTTGCTGTTTGTAGTTTGTTATGGACACCTATTTCTAGGGTGACTTGGCAAATTTGGTATTGTCTCATACTATTATTCAGTTTCAATCCTAGTGTAACTCAATAACCTCACTCCCTGTGCTTTGCGCATGATCTTATTCTCTATAGTAAAGGGAGTTGCGCCTCTATTGATCATACTGTCATGCTGCTTTCAAGGTGTTTTCAGCTTTGCTGGGCTAGGAAATATTGCACAAATCTTGAATTTTATTGCAAAAGTGTTGATATCTTTGACAAAGCTATTTTGGATAGAATAGTTTTATTCAAGGGAATGCCTTTAAATTTTAAAACTTGGGATGTACCTATCTTCTTTTAGACGGCTTTGGTGTCAAGGATGTGAGGTTTTGGTGGAGAAACTGACAACAAGATTAGATGTGGAGCTCTAGTTCATATTTCCTTTGCTGGTAGGGATTCACTGATGAATTCTGTCTAATGGACTACTACCACTTGTATTGGCTCAGGTTTTTGTGTTACCTCAAGCTGTTGTCCATAGTATTTGACGAGGTGTGTGTAGAGCTTTATTATATAGCAAGGAACTGTTTTCTTACAAAGGGTAGGTGCGTTAGTGGGATAGGAAGTGTGTCAGCTCTTCAGGTAGGTGTTTAGGTTATTATAAATACTAACTTGTGGAATTTCTGTTAAGATATGCACGACATGTCTGGGCAATTAGCACAAAAGAAGATAACATGTGAGGAATTAGATGGCGGTGAGTTCTGTCTCTATTAAGAGATCACGACTAGTGTCTTTACAGGCATCCTGTGATTGTAGTTGGGCTTGGAGGGAAATCTGTGTGAGTGAAAGGATCAGTAGTTCTGCAAGTATTGAAAACTGAAATCATGAATATGCGGATTTTTTCTGGTATCTAAATTGTACCAAAAGCTCTGGGATACCATACCTGAGGGTTCCCTGGTGTGCTTTTTGTATGGAATAGCTGACCAGACCTAACGTCGGTTTATAGCCTGATTGGTCATTGAGGACAGACTATTTTTAAAACCATAGCTAGGCTTGATGCAGCATCATTAGTATTCCTGCTGATTGACGTTTTTGTAATTTTGTGTCAAGTTTACAAGCGAAACTTTGCCTCATCTGTTTTTTTGGCTGTCCGAAATTCAACCGTTCTGGGAGAAATTGAAACATTGGCTTCCTGTGTTGTTTGTGTTCTTATGTTGCAAAGCCTTCCGAAAGGTGCGGAGAAGCAGAGGTTCAACTTTCCAAAGTATTTTTGTTATGCAATCACTTTAATGCCACTGTTATATGACTCGGAAAGCCAGAAATGCTATTTTGGTCAAATTCTGTTTTGTCTGTAATATTCTTTTTTAAACATGTCATGATTTGTGTTAGGAAGGGTTCAGGAGGTTTGGCTACCTTCTAAGCTTTCTATGAAAGATGCTCAGTGGTTTGATCAGATTTCTGCTGTGTAATTAGAGTTGTCTGGCCTTGGTAACTCAAGGGGTGCCAACCTAGTTGGGAGTTGTCTTGATTACCTAGGTTGATGTAGGGTGTAATGTTTTTTGGTCGCCTTAATGGATTTTTATTTACCGAGCAAAAAAAAAAAAAAAAAGGCTCTAAATAGATAAATTCGGGGATGCTTTACAAAAAAAAAAAAAAATCAATTAAGTAAATCAACTCATTATTATTAGAAATCCTTAAAAAAAAACCCTCTTATCCTATTAATAATAAGAGATTTCTGCGTTTAATGAGACCTTTCCAAATCCTAAATGGAGGCATTCTCATTCAATCTAAAAAAACAAATTAAAAAACACTCAAAATTACCAAACAAAAAACTACAGTTTATCACTCTGTAGACAGGATAATAACTGTGATTTATTTTTTTAACTTTTTATTTTTTACTCTTAATTTTAAGCTAACTCCATTAATTAATATGATTATTTATTGTTGCCCATAAGAAAATCAAAAATCTTAATATGATGTAAGTTTACGACATATAAGTTAAAGTAGGATTATGTAAAATTAACTATACTTAAGCATCTATATTAAAAATTATTATTGTATTGTACGCCCATTAGAAATCCAACAAATCTCTATAAGATGTAATTACAACATTAAGTAAAGTACAACTAATTAATTTTGAAATAAATACATTATAATCAACCGGGAATAGCAACGACATATTTATAAGAACCAAAAGAAAGGAAAATAATAAAAAATTATTTATGTGCTGCTTTTTTATAATCACCGTGCATTTTCATCGGCACCTTCTAATTCGAATATACATGGTTAATTTCAAATTATTACGGAGTAGAATAAATAGCCTCATTTTTTTAGAGAAGTTATTTCTGATACAATGGCGAAATTCATTTTTTAGAGTTGCATAAGCAATGTGACGCTAGTTTGTTAATATTTTAGTCTATAGTAGAAAAAATTTAAATTTTTTTAAAGAAATAGGTTTTCTCATTTATATACCTTACAACTTTTGAGTTTTATCATTTGTGTCCGCTTTATGAAACTCCAAATTACTCTTCAATTTCAATTTGTTGTATCAAGTATACCCCTCCTCGAATCTTTGCATGTTGCAGTGTCACACTATTAAAAGGGCGTTGTCATTTTCAGATAATTGAACTAGAGTGGTTAGTGCATTTATGCATCAGAATATAAAAAAATAAATATACTTATCCATTTTTTTTTAGAAAAACTTGGGATGACTCGGACTCCCTAGGCAAGATTTTGATGTGAGCTTTGAAAGTGAAAGAGGAGAAAGTGATGCAGTGATTAAGAGGCTAAGGAAGAGATGACATATAAAAAAAGGAAAGAAAAAAATTAATTCACTAATTTGAATTTCTAATTTGCACAAGTTTCCGATAAAAAAGAAACGAAGGAAGTATGGAAATGATAATTTCTCATATAAAATATATACCAAATTTTTATATTATTTCAGCATTTTCTATCTTTCGTTCCAAAAAAATTTACCCCAAAATTTTCTAAATTGTTTTTAGTATTCAGAGCCACTTGTTTTTAAAAACTTCTAAACGCAAAATTCATCACATCAACAATAGACCAAAATAACCAAAGTCTTGTAAATCGCCTTCACATCAATACTTCTACAAAACACACCACCACACACAAACGGTTTCCACAACGCAATAATTTATCACATCACTTGCACACAAAGAACAAACTAAACATCTTAGTCAAATTTATTGATTAAGATTCAACGAAAATATAGTCTTCAATTCATTATTGTACATTCATTATTCCTATTATTATTATTATTTATTTATTATTATTATTATTATATTATTAATATTTTATATTATTTCAGTATTACATTAATTATTTTTTCTATTAATATACTATTTAATTATTTATAGAACATTATAATCAAGTGTAAATTATATTTCCAACACACTTTTTTTTCAAAAAAAAAAAACTATCTAGATTAGAAAATATTGTTACAAAGACTACTATAGACCGGGTTTCACTTAACATATTTTGAACCCAACTACGTCACGTGATATTTGTGTACTTTACTCTATACTACACGATATCATAGCGGTTTCGCTAACAAGTGGTTTTTTAGATTTCTCTTTCTTCAAAAAGTGGCAGTTCTTTTTCTTCTCCATTTTCAACTGCTGCAGTGCAACATTTTTCTCTCTCTTCATTCTCTCTCTTTCATCTCTCATCTTCTCTTCTATAATCTCTCTCTTTGCATTTATCTTTCATCTTCCTGCCTTTCATTTCTTTAGAAAATGACTTAAATAACGATCAAGAATGAAACTCTAAAAAACTTCATGAAATTGGCAGAGGATCGGGTGTGTAAAAACGGTTGAAGCAGTGATAAATACTTGCGAATTCGACAAAACTGATTTTAAAAAACGAAGAGGATTGAGAAGTATCTATCGGTCGTCCTCTTTCAACTGGAGAAGTCTATTCAAGGTTTAGATCTGTTTTTTAATGTTTTCTAAACGTTTTATGATTTTATTCTCGATATTTTTTGAATTTGTTTATTTTTTATTATTGATTTGTTTTTTTGTGAAAATTGTGTTGATAGTTCTATTGTAATTATGGCTTTTTAGTGATATTGTTGTAATTGTATGTTGTGTTGTTTTGATCGGGTAAAATCTGTTGTTGCTACGTTGTAAGTTACGTAGTTGTTTAGATAATGTTATAATGTAGTTCTTAAATGTTATTTGTAGTTTTATGTTGATATTATAATGTTTTATGTTTTTGATATTGTTACTAATACGTTTTTTTAAATAATATAATGTATTTGTGCATGCTTTTTTGTATGGTCAACAAATCTTTTATTTTTCGGATTTCGTAATATTAGTTCTTTTTTATGTAGCTTTTTTAATATTATATGTTGTGTTTGATATTATTGTATTCAGATAATTTATGTATCTGAAACCTGTATTTTTTCTAGGTTTTCGACTTAGGTCCTGTTATGTATCTTTTTTTTTTCTGATATTTGTTTTTATAGTTATCTTATGTATATTCAGATCAGTATATGTATCTTGTGTGTTTATTATTATTTGATATCTAGGGTTTCATTAGGTGTGTTGTATAAAGTCTTTTTTTTAACGACAAAATGTTTTTTGTGCCTGCTATTGTGTGATTCTGTCAAAACTGTATTGTTAGGTTTTCATAGTTTAGGTTTATGTTTGTATATATTTTGTTGAATTATGTTCTTATAGTTGATTATTATGTGCGTTCAGATAATAATTACGCTATCTGTTTATGTATTATATATTTGATATTATTTAGGGTTTTTCTCTCCATGTAGTTGTGTTTTGTATATAGTCGTTCTTTTAAATGACGAAAAATGTAATTCTGTGCGTGCTTTGTGATGTCTGTCAAATCCTGTTATTTATAAGTTTTCTTAGTCTACGGTCTCATTATATATTTTTGTTGATATTATTGTCGTACAGTTGATATTATGCTATATTTGTTTTATATAATTTTAGTTTTCAAATGATTTTAAAATTCTTTCACGTGTTAATAGTATGATTATATTCAGATATTATATTGCTTAACTTTTTGTATTATGTTGTTAACTAACAATATTGGTAATCTTTGAATTTTACAGAGAAACAGTAGTGAAGCTACATATGTGGTATCTCGACGAGGGATGATATTTCCAGCACATTTTGAAGGTATTAAAGTTTAAAGTGCATGTTTAATAATATGCAGTTAATGCATATTATGCAATGTTATACTTTTTATTCTGATGTTCTGATTTAGGTTTAATTATGTATTTTTGAATAATATTATTATTCTTTCATATTACGTATTTTTGAAATAATATTTTATTTTTCATCTTATGTAGTTTTGAATCTTTAAGTCTGATCTTATATTATATTATTCTTACTCAGATTATGTTTATGTCTTTTGTAATGATCTTAAATATTGTTTTATTGTTGAAAGTCTTTTTGTTTAAATTTACTAGTAAGTGGACATCAGCTTGTACGATTTGCTGAATAATATTAGTCTTCACATGATGAATGAATCCGATGATAGTTCTACATGCATGACCCAGAGTACGAAGAAGGTATTCGTAAGATCTAATTAAGCTGAATGATATTTTTTCAAGTATTCTTATTATAAATTATTTGATATTATTTTTTTAAATTTTTTCGGGGTGAAAGAAACTGTGGTGCTTCATTAAGTGATGATGGGTAAAAAAAATAGTTAGTGCCATCTATATACCAATTTCTTCGAAGAGGTTCAATCAGTATTGATTATGGGTATTTCATCTTTGACGGACATCAATCTACATGTTCCTGCATTAAAGACAAACATGCAGTCCTTTACTAGAATCTACAAGGTTGAATCAGCTACTGGTTGGCCGTATATAGACAAGTTGTGATTGATATGGGTTTTGGTCATGCTGAGTTCTTGAGATGAAAGATGTGATAAAACACTCTTTGCACGGCGGTCCAGAATTTAATGGCGGTACTTATGTAATTGCTATATCTGATTACGAAGGATTCATACTAAGTGAATATGATGTGGTATGACCTGTTTATGTTCCCTATGTAGCTGAACGTGATGTGTTTTCAGTTTCAAGGGTCCGAACCAAGAATCCACTTACGATTTTAAAGCACATGGAGACGGTATTAATGTGATAGATGAACAAGAGGGTACTATCCACTGACTGCTAGTTGATAGCGGAAATAAGAAGAATATTCAGGAAAAAGAGATGTAAGGTTGTTCAGAAGTTGTGCCGTGATGATGGCTTCCTCATCCTTTTTTGCCTCCACGCAAGTTCTTCCTTGATTTTAGGCTGGTGTTTGTTGTCTGAGGACATTGCAACATCACTAGTATAATTGGTGCTAATATGTTGTGAGGAGGTTTGAAAGTATGCACTATCAACATCCCTGAACGTTTGAAAAACAGGGGACTCATGTTCATTCGAGGGTGTGTATTATGTTAAATGCTGATATATATTTCACCATTTCAAGAATTGGTGGTTGAAAGGATTCCACATCTTCCCTCTTCTTCCGTATTGGACAAACACGATTTCGAATAAAGGTGTATTAGCTGAAGATAGCAGGAAATTTTGTCTGGTATTATTTGGATAATTATTTTCCTATTTAGCGAAGCAAATTATGAATTTGTTGTTGGTCATGTCAATGTGAACAGAAAGCCCGTTAAGAAAAAGTCTCAGATACCAGTGATTGCATGGCTTCTAATCTGCTGCTTCTTGCTTCCACTTCTTCTCAACCAACAAATTTTATTTCAATGAAGAAGCTGTGATTAAAGATGTGAAAGAAGAAGAAAACAGATGAGCTTGAGTTTAACTATCCTGTAGGGACAGAACTGATGAACAGATTGCTAAATATAGCATATGATGTGAGTTATTATTATGTGTTCTAAAATGATATTATGTGTTTGTGATATATTATTATAGTAGTAAATGATATATGTGTTTGTGAATTAATATTATATAGTAGTTAATAATTAGTAGTTAATTTCAATTTTTAGGTTTTAATTCTGTTATTTTGTAATAATATTATGAATTTATAGTTCTTATTAGTATTATATAATAATATTATATATTTCCGGAATATAATATGGTAGTTATGTTTTATATTCTTTTTTTATAATTTGTTTTATTATGTTGCTTATGTCATATTATGTACTTTTTGGATGATAGTATGTGATTCACTTTCATTGTTGTTAGAATATTGGTAGTTGAAATTGCTAATATCTTTTCTGGTATGTTATTATGTATTTTGTTTTAGTGTTTACTAATTTTATTTTTGGTATTTATTGTGTATAAATGTTTTGTTTGGCTTGATTATTAATTAATTTCTTTTTAAATTATGTAAAGCCCTATTTCCTTGCATTAATATTTTGCAATGAGGCAGGATATTGCACGTGGCTTTCTTCTTTGACATTGATGAGTTCACAAAGAAGGAGTGTGAGAGGAGAAGAAAAGAAAAAAAGGATCGGTCAGCTACTGATTGCCATCACAGGATTCTTTGGATTATATTTGGTGACTGATTTTGTTTCAAAGTGTTTGATGAAATCACTTCATTTGGTTTAACTTGTCAAGGGAAATACTGTTGATGCTACTCCCGGAAAGTTTTTCCATCTATTGTTGGTCTCTCACGTAGTGATAAAGCTGATTAAGAGGTTAATAATGTTTGAAATTGCAATGTTGAGAATGAAATACTCTCATCCGGAACAAATGCTTGGGTTGCTTTTCAGAAGAATTGTCCGTTTGGACCTGCACAAATGTTCTCTAATTTGGTAACAACTTTGTCTTGAACAACCTTTACTTCTTATGTCACCAATGATGAAGAAAGTATGAAAAGATTTGGAAAATCTTCCTATTTTTTTGGAAAGACAGTTGTGAATTATTCATCTGTGAATGTTAAAACCTCTAGAACAAAGGTAAAATTTTTAATTTTTAACTTTTTTTTACACTGTTTTGTGATGTTAATTTGTTTTTTATATTATATGAATTATGAATAATGTTTGCATAATATTGTTTTTGGCAGTTATTTTATTCTGCTGTTAATACAATATCGTTATCCTTTATTATTATTAAAATGGATTTGTTTAAACTTGTTATCTTTAATTATATATGTTATTTTAATTTTAAAATGTTGTGTTGTATATTATTCTATGCATGCTTTTAGATATTATTTATATCTTTGAATCTAGATTAATATTTATAATATAAATGTTTTTTATCTTATGTGGTGTTCCAACCATATTTTGTTGTTTTAGTATTTATATAGTTTTGGATTACTCTAATACAGTTGTTAATTTATGTATTTTGTGTACAGTGACAGTGATTTTCAAAGCAACTGATGTTGTTGTTCTTGCCAAGAAGTGAGTTTTTTGTTTATCGCTATGAAACAGATATTCGAGGCTGACATTGATAATTTTGCTTTGTGATGACTGACATAAATGAAATGTCTTATTGTATCCAATAACAAGGCAGCCAATAGAATATAATATTGGAATCAGCAGCGGGAGTAAGTATTTAATGTATCTTCGTATTTCTTTATTTATAAATATATAATTTTTCTAAATTTTATGTTTCTTTTTTATTGATGTGAGTTTATATTATGTAATATTTAATGATTATTATGTATTTGTGAGCAGAATTATATAGTAGAAATAATATAGTTTTTATGTTATTATTAATTAATTATTTAAAAAAATTATCATCACTTGGATATTATATTATATTATTTAACTTCATTTATTATTATTGTCTTATGCTGTTGTTTTATACAATATTATGAAATTTATAGTTTTTTTTTGTGTAATTTAGATAACAATATTATATATTTTGTTGTAGTATATACTATATGTAGTTTTTGGATTGAATGTTTATTTTCTTTGTAGTTGTAGGCTACTCTTTGAGGCTGTTAATCTTGTAAAATGGACAACTTGATGACATTCATACTGCTTGACGTTTTCAGTTTGCAATGACTGGAATTCATGTTCATTCAGAATGAAAGGTTATTTTATTAATTTTTCTGTTAAACACATTATTTTTTTTAATTTATTCTTTTTTAATATTTTGTTTAATATTGTTGTTTGTTGACATGCAGCTTTTTCATTCCTATGGCTTGTTAAATTCTGCCAATTCACTTTATCATGTTTGATTGCTAATTTGAAGAAAAAGCCATATTTTATTTAAGTATATCGGATATACCAGCCGATGATATAGGACATGGGGGATTATGAAATAATATTAGGAAAGATTGGATGTTTCGATTTCCAAATGTCTTAAAGAATTTTTTATAAAATTTCTTGGTTGGATTTCCTATGAAGAATTTGCGTCCCTAATGCTAGAGGAGATGACCAAAGGATATGACCATATTGATATGTATTTATGTGTTAAACACATATGGTTTGTTTGATGAAGTGTTGGAGTTCAACTGTGCATACTTGAACAATGCTAAGATCTTACTATTTTATTATGTTATTTTGTTTAATATTATGTATTTTATTTAGGATATTATTATGTTTTGATTAATGCTAACTTTTTTTTGTACCCGTTGCTACGAAAAGAAACAAGGGTTTATTGGCTGCCTGTTTGCTCTCTCTGACTGTAATCTTGAAAAGGAGAATCTTTTAAAGAACTGTTAAAAGCAAAAAGAGAGAACAACTTCAAATGGTAGTCGAGGTCGATGAAAAACGATGAGAATACAGTTGAAGAAAAAGATGTCCAATGCCCCAGTTGCCAAGAAGAACACAGGAAAAAAAAAATGGTCCATTTGTAACTGCAAAGATTGATAAGAAGAAGAAAGAAAGAAGACTGTTAGGATTAACTCATTGAATAGTCTACTCTAGTTTTTAGCTATATTTGAAACTTTTTATTGTATCATTTTGTGTAGTTTTCTTAGGATTCCGACTTCAGAAATACGTTTGCATGTATTTGCATACTTAATTATTGAAAGTAATATCTTAAAATTTATTTGTTGATTTTAGTTACTATTTATGTATATGAATTTATCATTATAGTATTAAGAATGATATTATATACTTAAGTATTATTTATAAGTTTTACAAAAATAAGGTTCATTATAATGTCTTTTTTGTATGATTTGTGTCCTTAATAAGATTATATAATACACTTTTGTATTATTAAGTATATTTTAAATCATATATATTACTTCAATTTACTGTGTGAACATAATGGTATTTTTGAATGATATTATGATACCTATTAACTATTACTGTAAAATAATAAATATTATAATTATAATACTATAATATATATCGTATACAAAACTATAAATATCAGTATAGATATATATCGTTACAAACTATAATATCTATAATCTGAAGTCTTATACAAACGTATATTAAGTATGAATACTTCATAATAGTTTTAAAAGTATTATACTACACGACCCACATGACAAAATATTGTGACTGCCCTAGGTAACTGAAGAGAACACTGCTCAATGACCAAGATCAAGAAAACTACCCATCATTAGGTTTCAAAAAGTAACTGACACTGTTCTTTTCTTATTTAAACTTATCGTGATTGCCTATGTTGATTTCATGTATAGTTTTGCTTCTTCATTTCTACAAAAAAAAAAAAAATCTTCTTCTCTTTTGTCTTATTATGGATTTAGAGAGTTCATCTTCAAAGAGACTATAGTTGTCTTCCAAAAAGGTAATTAAATTATTTGTATTTCATCTATTATTTGTTGTTATTTGAATTATGTTTTTATGCTTATATTTTTTGTTTTCTTTTAAATTGTAGATTTTCTTCACTCGAATCTTGGCTCCTGGATTTTTGTTTCTAATCCAAGACATATTAATCTTTCATGCGTGTCTCCAACTTTGCTGTTAGGATAATGCGAAGGTAAAACAAACATTCAAGCATTGGGAATTTTGTTCTCTTACTGATGACTTACACACATTTGAATCGTTGAAAAGGTTCAGAGAGTAGATGAAGTTCAAAGATAGTTGGTTTGCTGGTTGACAACATTTTAATGGTAGGAAAGAAAACGTCAGCAGATATTGAACAGAAGGTGGTAAAATGCAACTGAGGAAGAAAAATTTTCTTGCAGCTAATTTGATAAAGTTGCCTGCATTTATATTAAGTATTATTATTATGATATTTTGGAGGATATTATATAGTTTTATAATTATTATGTATTTTGAGATTATTATGATTTATTGTTGAGGAATTTATAGCCTTTTGAATATGATGAAAAGGAGTACTTTTGTATCATATGAATGTAAGGTCTTTTGTTAATATAATGAAACTAATCTTAGTTGGTTTCCAGTAATTTTAATATGGTTGGATTATGTATTATAAATTTATATTATTACTTATGGATAAGATAATGGTGTTTCTTACGTGATAATAACTTATATGGTATTAGGGAATTTACATAATTTAAATAATAATAACGATAATATTCTATTATAATACAGATTTAGATCATATAATGATGAATCAAAAGTCAATATGAATACTTGTAACTTAATTACTCCATCTGTTTAGGCTATTATTAATCATTTATATTATGATGTGTTTAAAAATACTATTATGAGTTTTCATGTTAGGTTCTATTTACTTATTAACTATAATATGTTTACTTTTAAAATAATTTACTGTGATTATTAGTACCTGGTATTGTATTTAATTTATGATTTAATTATCTATTTAATATATATTATTGTAGTCATATGTCATGTACTATAGAATTATGTATTTATTTTATTTATAACCCGGGATTTTGATAATTATATTATGTATTAGAAATATATTTGAGGGGTTTTCGATACTACTGTTATTTATATTGGATATTGTAATTTATTATTTATAAATATTTGTAATACTTAATAATTACTTTATAGATAAATATATTATGTTAGTTTTCATATACATATTAATTGAAATATGATTTATAATAACAATGTTTGATAGTAATATTACTCTATATTGTATAGCAGCAGTAAAACTTATTAATGTGTTTTATTAAAAATACAAAATTATAATGCACTTAAACATGTGTTCTTTTTGAACTAATTGTGTTTATGGAACCAACTCCTCTTATTTGTGCCGTTTGGCTTACCTTTTTTTTGTATTGTTTCTGTATGGAGTCATTTAATCTTTTGATTCTCTTAGTTATCTTGTCTGTTTGTGACAGCTTGCTGGGTTCTAAACAGATTTACAGCCCTATCTGTTTGTGTTTGACTTTCTCATCCACAGTTGTTTCATCAATATGCTTGTTCTATTCTTTTGCTTGTTTTTCAGCGCTTTCCTTGTCTGCTTCCTTTATAGCTTCTTCAGACTGTGATTTGCGACTCTTTTGTAAGATATTCTTTATTATGTTTTCTTGCTCTTCAATGGTAGGCTTTTTCAAAAAGGTTGTAGTACATGTATTAAAGATGAATACATTAATGATCTAGATTTAAATACATTATATTCATATAAAATACATATATTTATTACCTTCTTATCATATGTAATCTACCATGTGTGAAATCATTAGTATTCCAAGAGCCCTCTTTTTATATCAATATTTCTCCCAAATGTCCTTTTTGCAAATCTTAGACCATCTTTGTGAGTTAATATATTTTTTTCTGGTATTTCAGGAATTGAATGCAAGGTGGTAGACTCAAATTGATGTTAAGCATACTAGCCTGATTCTTCAGAAGTTCTTGCGATCCGCAGATTAAAATCTTTTTCTGGAAAGTTGAATTCAATCAATTGTGTAAGAACAGATGATCCATTGCAATGAACACTCTGTTTATATGTCCGAATTTGTCTGCATTCTACTATGCACTCAGATTTACGTAAGCATAAAATATTTAAACTCTTCCCTAATGCTCTGAAGTAGTATGGTGTCATCTATATTTCGCTGCATGTTTAAGTAGTGAACTCATTGTCAAAATCAGGAGCTGTTGGTATCTCTTCTCGTTGCACGTTGAATCATCTCTTTCTTCTTGTCTTCCGTATTCTAGTTTGTGAGCGTTGGAAATTCCATAGAATCAGTCAGGACTTGTTGTGTTTGTACCTTGATCCCCACGCAGTGTGATAGTACTCTCCCCTTTTGTGACGAATCGGATTTCCAGCAGGAAGGAATCCTTGTTTAAAGCCGTGCACCCTTTTTCTCTTTATTGTATTAATCTCATGGCCAATTCATCATCTTGCCTAACTTATGATTTGTGTAACTAAAACTCCAGATTTTCTTCAATTCTTCCTCTTGTTATGCATCCCACGTCATAACTTTGTAAAAAAATTCGTTTGAAATCTTTATCTGATTTGAGCGTGATTCCTATTCTTGCATTGCTTCTAAGCTAAAGTTCCATTTAAACACAATCGTGTGTGCTGTGCAGTGGGTTGGGTAATGAACTCCGTGGAGATGAATCAGGGGCGACCCAAGAAAATCAGAAAATATGGGGATGCACCGTACAATCGTTACAATTACCTATTATACGGAGTCGTTACAATAAATTAAATTACAGTATCACAATAATAATTGTCATACATCCTTCATATCGTGAAAAATACAAAAAGGAGGAAAAAAAGGAATACCTTAAAACTATTACAATTTTCTCTACGATGTTTAACTTATCTTCACACACGTTCTTCCGAAAATACTCTTTCAAAATGAAGTTATGAGTCTTTATTGAATTCTCTCATATTCTAACTTCAAAGAATCACAATGGGCATATTTTATTTACTACTATCATTTACACTATTAACTAGAACTATTGGTTTGTTACCCAAAAATAATCTAGATTAACACGAGATTATGAATGAAGTCATATAAAAAATGATTATTAAAAGGCGGTCCAACAACGTAGGTCACCGCCGTGGACTTCCACTTAGTTGTTTAGAATCATGACAAGTGCTTAATATGCACATCTCGATCATTGCATAATGTATATATTATATCTATACAATAATCTTATATATAAACTTTCATTTATTTAAATATATTCATTCAT
Organism: Bassia scoparia; assembly: GCA_008642245.1. Classification (NCBI taxonomy): domain Eukaryota; kingdom Viridiplantae; phylum Streptophyta; class Magnoliopsida; order Caryophyllales; family Amaranthaceae; genus Bassia; species Bassia scoparia. The sequence continues at coordinate 13,275 of SNQN01008165.1, read as the reverse complement.
CGTTCATCATCTTCTACTTTTTTCCCCTTTATCTTTTCGTCTCCTTATTTTATTTTAACCATTTAACTCATTTTTTCTATTTAAGATTCTAATGACATCTATAATCAATAATAATAATAATAGTTAAAACAGTTTTTTCATTTATAATGTATAATTTTCATGGTCAAAATAACGCATCGTTGAAAAGATGCACGATAATATATGCAATCAAATAATAATATGTAGGAGAGAAAAATAAACATAATCACATGCAATTACAGAATCCAATGGAGAGATACGTTATATTATTTTATTATTTTATTATGTTCACAGGGATAATAAATTAAAGTAAATTTATGTTGAGACCACATTATTCTAAATTGGGTAATAGTGCATGTATATTGCAAATTCTTTTAAAACAATTATGAGTATAAAAAAAGAGATGATGTATAACATATTTCAAACTTAATTGCATTATATTTTAATTTTGGCTCAATCATTTGCCTTGATTCACTACATACCTAATAAATATCATTTTTAAACTTGGGTCATGTAAATTGAGAAATTTAAAAGTAGTGYAACATTCAATTATATTAATAACAACAACCAGCATAGAATATTTTTTTTATAAGTAATTAGTTTGAAACTTCCTTCAAATTACTACAGTATAATATTTTCATATTTTATGAAGTTTCRCAACTTGCTTGACTAATTGTACAATCATAATTTCATTACATTGGTTCATATACATTATCGCATGTATCAAAAATGGTGATATTAATTAATAGGTAAAATAAATATATTTACAAAAGTAAAATTTAAATGTATGACCCGGGACAACGCCCGGGCCTGAATACTAGTTTACCATAAAAAACTGCATTATATCACCCATAAATAATTATGTAATTTTCAATAAACAACCACAATGTCACCTACTTATAAGGCTATTGACCTATTGTATGACATTTTATTAATTTAAAAAAAAAAACTGAGCATTACTGTAAAAGCTGCCAAACACAAGTTTTAAGAAAGGAACAAAAATAATAAAAGTATTAGTGCTCAAGGAGAATCGAACACGCATGTACTGCAMTTGGAAGTTTAACAAAGCATTCTACCATTGAGCTATCTAGAGTCATTGTGCATATTTAGTGCTCCTTATTTTATTTAGAGAATTTTCCAGAATAATGGTAGGGCACGTGACCCACCGTGACCTAAGGCGGGTCCGCCCTTGTATAGAATAATATTATATGTTATTGTGTAGTTATGTAGAATATTATATATTTATAATTCAATAYTATATAACTTTACTGGATATTATGTACTTTAAGATTACCTTTCTAATTCCAGCATCAATTGCAGCATCTTGATCACTAAAGATAGTAATTGGATTTTTTCCTTTCAGTGACTTCTTGAATGTCTCAAAGACCCATTCGAATGATTCCTTGGTTTCGTCTCCTAAAAACGCACATGTAAACATACAATTCTTCCAATGATTGTTGATTCCAACAAATGGAGCACAAATGAGATTGTATTTGTTAGTTCTGTATGTAGTATCAAACACCAAAACATCACCAAAGATGTTATAATCATCAAGCATCATAGAATCCC
>SNQN01008165.1:0-11663 GCA_008642245.1 Bassia scoparia | reverse complement strand
TGGTATGATAGCAAGTCATATATATATTTATCAATCAATAACTATATAACTTACTGGGATATATGTTACGTTTAAGATACCTTTCTAATTTCCGAGCATCCATTGCGGCATCGTTGATCCTAAAGTAGTAATGGATTTTTCCTTTCATGATGCTTCTTGAATGTCTCAAAGACCCATTCGATGTTCCTTGTTTCGTCTTCCTAAAGAAAACGCGACATGTAACATCAATTCTCGCAATGGATTGTGTGATTCCACAATTTGATGTCAGCACAAATGACTTGTATTCGTTAGTCTGTACTTGAGTATCAACACACCAAACATCCCCAAAGATTTATTAATCATCAAGCATTCATGATATCCCTCCAAAGATTAAGCATGAGACCTTTCCTTTCTGTCAGTTCTATAGTCTCACTCAAAAAAAGTTGTAGTCTTCGCGTCTTGCATGTTGTTCGGATCATAGTTTATCACGAACATCTTGCGAGTCTTTCGCTTCAAGTGATGCTTCATTGTTAAGCTTATATAATAGCAGTTTAAAGTGGCTTTTTAGTTGAGTGACCTTCCAACAGCTTCCTCACACCGAGCTTCAGAAACCATGTAGTGTAGTTATAGAAATCTATTGGTCTAAACCACATTTGCATATGCCTGAATTCGTATCTGCTTTGGAGATGAGATTTTCTTTTCGGATCTGTAATTGAGACTTGCGTTTTCTCTGTGAAAGGGATGTGTTGTGGTGAAACAACATGTTTGTTATTACTTCCAAAAACCTATCTTTGTTTATTTGCCTCTGTGTATGTTATCAGGACAAGTTTGTCTCTATAATGCTTGCTTGGCCTTCTTTTTCTTTTGTCTTTGTTGGGAGCTTCTTCTATTATGCTTGTTATTGTATCATTTGTTGTCTTCTTCCTTGTCTTCTTTTTCTAGTGTTCCCCTTCCCCTGCGCTCTGCGTGTTGATTTCTTAACAAGATAACTTTTCTTTATCATGTTTAAAGCCGTGGAGCGGAATGCAACACATTTGCATGTCCTTCTAACCACCAAAAACCTACTATGAACATGCTGTTTATATAGATCATTATATACCATCATGTTGATCTATGTGTATCCAACAATGATTCGTGTTCCATTCTTCATTTGACTATTTCATTTTTAAATGAATACTATGGACTAAACACGTATAACAATATGTATATAAAAAAAAGACAAACCATTTCTTTAATTATTCATAAATAGTAAGTACATAAATATGGTATTAGAATGAAATAATATTAAATATAAATACATAATATTTTATAGTAAATAGCATAATAGAACTGTTGATTATTGATTGATATTAATATTCTTAACTTACATTTATCATCATATTAGATCACACAACTATAAACAAAGATTACATTAAATTACCATGTAACTAACTCAAATCCACATGTAAACAGAGGTAGTACATGTATATGATAATTAGAATCATATAATATGACATAAAAGTACATTATAATACATATGAACCTAAAAATCTTAAATAAACAAATAGGAGAGGCGATTAATATCCACTATACAGGTAGTTAATAATTTTTTATCATATAACAAATTTCTTGGACTTTCTCGTAAGTAACAAAGTACATATATCCTATTAATGACATAATATACAATAAAGTATATTAATCGTTTAAAAATTAATTTATATTTTGTTTTATCTGCTTAAAATACATAACATCATAATAGATATTATTAATATGAATTTTAGTATGACATTATATTAATTAGTTCATTATTGTAACATTTAAATAACACAATTGCGTTATGTTATAAAAACAGGAGTTGACATACGATCTAATCACATGGATTCGTTAAGAGTTGATGGTATTTCTCCTGATTAATTGCAATGCAGACTGCTTTTGGATTGAAATTGCGCTGATCATCTATTAATTCGATTCTGTTTTTTTATTTTTATATAGAATTTCATATATTACAATTTTAGATATAAATCCAAATTCGAATAACTTTAAATTGAAGAATAAATATGAAAAAGATATCGACTTGTTCCAACAACAGAAGCATTCAAAACTTATATTCAATAGTTCGATTTATATTATTCTTGTTCGCATTCTCGAACTTGATATTCTCATCTCTTCTTTGATTCCAAAACTTTGATATTGTTGAAGATCTTCTTCTATTATTTCGCTCAATGTATTTGATTCTATGCTTTGATTCAGATCTATTTGTGAAATTAATGATGATTCATTCATTATTTTTTTATTGTAGGTGTAGAGTAATTGTAGARAGAGAAGCTCTGAGATGATGTAGTTGAGAGATGAATGATTTAGTTGAGCGTTAGTTATTATGTAATTTACGTTATTATGTTATTATGTGTTTTGGGTTGTTGGGCCGTTAGTAATCACATGATGTTCTTAGGTCCACAATAAGTTTACTGTGGACCGGGTCCATGCAAGACGGATTGAATATTGTAACAAAACTATCTAAGGCTATATTCAGTTCAATTTATTTAAGCACTCTAGTGCTTATTTAAAAATATGTTCAAATTTGATCAGAAACATTCAAATCAGAATAGATGAGATCAGTTTAGAAAATTCAGATCAGGTCAGTCCAGATAAAAAAAAAAACTTGATTTGATAAGAAGATGCTAAGAACAAAAAATAGTTACAAATATTTCAGATTAAATCAGATCAGAGCAGACCAGATAAAACAATCACATCAGAAAAATTCCAACGAACTGAATATAACCTAACTTAGGGTWTTTCTTGTTGCCAATATATACTGGACTAAAATTGTTTATTGCCCTCTGACTCTTGAATTTCAGCTTCCCTTCCCACTAATCTGAACCATTGACTTTAAAAAGAAAATGCTAGGATTGAGATTCAACGTACACTATTCTGTATAGATTTTTTGATGAAACTCTTAAGGATCTCGACCTAAAATAATGAGATAAGAAAAAGTTATAACTCAATCAATACAAATTMAAACCTTCTCTATATTAATTCAATACCTAATACGGAGTAATAATATTTTATACAAACAAAGTACTTATTTTGTGAACCAAGCTCAATTTCGTCCAATTCAAAATTCAGTCGGAAAAAAGATGTAATATATAACTAATTAAGATCGCCAACTACAATGTTAGAAAAATCTATCATTATACTTTATAATTGTGAATTGATATACGAAGTATATATTTTTTATTAATTATATGTACTCTTCAATATTTTACGTTTTTAATCATATTATATATGTGAACAAATAATACTACTCTGTAATACTCTTTTAAAAGTATATATCCCATGCATCACGTGCCTAAAAATAGCTATCAATATAGCTAGGATGTTTATTTGTGCCTTCGAAGGCTTGAAAATATAGTTGGAACTTGCCACAACATAGCTAGCAATGCTAGTAATTCAATTCCACGCAAAAATATGGACTATAATTTAGATCAACCACACGAAATACATACTTTTGAATCTTTGATACTTCAAATCAATATAAGAATCAAACAAATTACAACCTAACACCAATTCTGAAAATTTGAAAATAAAAGCATTATTGAAGAAAAATTCTTTGCTGAGAGTGCTTATGTAGGAAATATGAATTTCTTTGCTACTAAACAAAGTGGAACTTTCTTATGCATTGAAATACCCGGGATCACATTAAAGTCAATGTCTTTTGAAATTTGGAGGCAATTCCCACTCGAAAGAGTATAACAAATTCGCAAGTGCGATTTCCATGTTTGCAACCTCGAGAAGCATGCCCGGACATATTCTTCTACCAGCACCGAAAGGGATCAACTCGAAGTGATATCCTTTGTAATCTATTGAGTTTTTCATGAACTTTTCCGGTATAAATTTCTCAGGGTCGGTCCATGATGTAGCATCTCTTCCTATAGCCCACGCATTGACATATACTAATGTTTTTGGCATTATATCGTAACCATCTAAGGTGCTTTTCCTTATCGCTTCACGTGGAACTAACAAAGGAATGGCTGGATGCAACCTCAATGTTTCCTTCACCAATGATTTGAAGTATTTGAGCTTTTGAAGGTCGCTTTTTTCTACACACTCCTTGTTTCCAATTTCATTCCTTATCTCTTCTTGTACTTTCTTCAATGTTTTCGGATTTTCCATCAACTCTGTCATCGCCCAAACTACCATACCCGAACTTGCATTTATATGTTCCACCAACAACTATATTCTATGCACAAAACAAAAATGTAGCATCAATAATAATGTTATATATATATAGAAAAAACAATCTATAGTATCAACTATTGAATGGATTGAGATATGCTTTCGAATTTCAATAATGTTAGACTGTATTATTTTATTGATTGGGCTTTTTATTTGTATAGTTGTCTTAGGCCCATTCCCTCTTTGTATATATACTATTCTTATTACTTACTGGACAATGAATTAACCACGCTTATCATGGTATCARGCTTAACACAAAATTAACCTAATCTTTTCCTCTTCCTTTTCCCCTGTTCTTTCTCTGTCTCTTCGTCTGTTCTGCTGCCCACCATGGGTGACCCAAACACTGAGCCAAAACTTGATCTCTCTTCTCCCTATTATCTTGGCACCGGCGATCAAACCCGGGTAATCTTATATCTCATATTCTTCTTAAGTGATAATTATATTTCTTGGGCTCGTGCTCTAACTTTATCATTGAAAGCGTCGAAAATTTGGCTTTGTTGATGGCTCCATGCTAAACCTACTTCCTCTACTCAATTACCGATTGGGAAACTGTCAATTCCATGATTGGTCTTGGATATTGCGTACTCTTGAACCTAAGGTTGCCGCTTCGCTTCCTTTCTTCGACTCGGCTCGGCTTTGTGGTTGTATCTTGAAAAACGTTTTGTATTGCGAATGGTCCTCGCTGCAACAACTACGGTCCCAAATTACTGATTGTCGTCAAACAAAATCCATGTCAGTTGAAGATTACTTTAACAAACTTATGGCTCTTTATGACGAACTTGAGCGTTTAAAGCCTTTACATTCTTGCTCTTGTGTTTATGTACTTGCAATGTTGTCGACAAGTTCAACAAGATCGCGATGAGGAGAAATTACACCAGTTTTTTTTGAATTGATGATGATGCTATTGCTGCGGTTCGTACAAACTTACTTTCTCAAACTCCTTCTCCTGATTTGGATAGTGCTTATCAAACTTTCCTTCAGAGGAACGATCTCGCTCCATTGCTCGTTCAAAAAGTTGTACATGATGACTCTCATGCCTTTGCATTACTTGACGATCGTAAACGTGGCAGTCTTTTGGTCGTGTTGATAAATCTTCTGGTTTGTTCTCATTGCAAGAAAAAGGGTCATGAAAAAGATGGTTGTTTTGAGCTTCATGGTTTCCTCTTTGGTATCTTGAACGCCAAAGAGCTTCGAAAGGGGGCCCTACCCAATCTGCTGGTGTTTTACTAATGTTCCCTCATCCGCCGGTTCTACTGCTTCTGCCCGTACAACTCGTGTTCGCACTTCAGGCCCTCAAGCTCATGCCGTTGATGCTGCCCCTGCGGTCTCATTGGGACCGGTCTTCTTCCATTACCGGCTGCAGCAAGTACTTCTTCTCCTACTACTGATGCAGCCTCCCTTTTATCTAATCTTAATCCCGAACAGGTGCAATCTATTCTCAATGCACTCAAATCTGATAGATTCTGGCGATCGTATGATTGGTAAGTCTACTTACCTTGATTGGATTATTGATACGGGGCTTCGCACCATGTTACGGGTGATTATGATGCCTTGTTTTCTATGAGCATATTAATGAATGGACTGTGGGTTTGCCGGAGATGGTCGACGAGTTGCGGCTACTCTTCGTGGAAATGTTAAACTCTCTTCTCATGTCACTCTTATAAATGTTTTATATGTTCCTGGGCTCTCTTGCAATCTTATTTCGGTCTCTCGCTTAATTGATGAGTAAATGTACTGTCAACTTCACTTCTTCTCTTTGTGCAATACAGGACCAAACTTCGGGATGCTGATTGGAGCCGATGAGCAGCGGGATGGACTTTACTTCTTTTTGTGCTCTCCTACGGCGTGTGTGGTTGCTGCTCCTGGTTTGTCTGAATTTGAACTTTGCATCGTCGTCTGGGTCATCCGTCTGATAAATACTCAAGTTAGTTCCTGCGATTCGTTCTAGTGCTCACAAGAAGTGTTTACATAAAGCATGTGTTGTGTGTCCCCAAGCTAAACAAACTCGTGCTCCCTTTCCTGTTAGTGATTATCGAGCTACTAGACCATTTGAACTAATTCATTGTGATTTGTGGGGGCTTATAATACCACCTCATCTTGTAATGCCATTTATTTTTTGACCATTGTGGATGATTTTTCTAGAGCTGTTTGGGTTTATTGTTGGAAAATAAAACTGAGGTTTTGTCTGCTTTTAATTCTTTCTTTGCTATGGTCACACGACAATTTGATTTTACTGTGAAAATTGTTCGTAGTGATAATGGGACTGAATTTTATTGCATGAAAGATTATTTTGACATGAATGGGATCATATTTCAAACCTCTTGTGTGGGGACTCTCAACAAAAGATGTCGGGTTGAAAGGAAACATCAACATATTCTTAATGGAGTAGAGGCTTTAATGTTTCAAGCTAATTTACCTATCTCTTTTGGGAGAATGTGTTTTGGCAGCAGTTTATTTGATAAATCGTACTCCTTCTACTATGTTTACAGAATAAGACCCCCTTTGAGATGCTCTTTAATACACCTCCCCAACTTTGATGAGTTACGGTTTTGGTTGTCTTTGTTTTGCTCATAATCAAAAGACACATGGTGATAAGTTTGCTTCTCGTAGTCGTAAATGTGTTTTTGTTGGGTTATCCTGCTGCTAAGAAAGGTTGGAAGGTATATATATTGATACGGGAGAATTTTTGTCACGATGTGCGTTTTATGAGATGATGATTTCACCATTCAGTCCCTTCCTAATGATGGTCTTGTGATGAGAGTACGATTTGCCTGATAATGTCTTGGGTTTAGATGATGATTTTGAGCATGTTACCAGAATTCCTACCAACCTGACACACTACCTCTTAACCCTCCACAAACGCCTCCTTCTACCCAACCACCACTTCCTCCTCATTCCCCTACCACTTCTCCTGCTACTTCTGAGGCTCCCTCTACTACCGAGCCGGTATTCTTCTGAATGATATGGGTCGTGGCATGCGTGAGAAGCGTCCATCGGTTCTTCTTGTGATTATTTGCTCACTCTATCTCCACACACACGCCTATGAGTACAAGTCCATCCTCAAGTTCATCTTGTTCCGACAGCTCCTCAGTACTCCTTATCTATTGCACATTATATTAATTGTGAAAATATTCTGTGCACCATCGGCTTTTCTTCGACTGTTCTTCTGGTCATGAGCCTCGGTCTTTCCGTGAGCTATGCAGGATGTTGGGTGGCGGGCAGCTATGCAACAGGAAATTCGAGCTTTGGAAGATAATCAAACTTGGGAATTAGTTGATCTTCCTTCTGGTAAGAAAGCTCTCGGTTGCGATGGTTTACAAAATTAATATCATGCTGATGGTACAGTGGAGCGGCTTAAGCGCGCTTGGTATCTTTGGTAATCATCAAGTTGAGGGCATCGACTATAATAGACTTTTGCTTCTGTTCTAAAATGGTTACTGTCGTGCATTTCTTGCTGTTGCTGCTGCTAAAAATGGGAATTACATCAAATGATGTCACAATGCATTTCTTCATGTGATTTGAATGAAGAAGTGTATATGAAGCCTCCTCCTGTTTCTCTTCAACACCAGTAAGGTTGTCGTTTACTTAAATCTTTATATGGTTGCCGATTAGGCTCCTCGATTTGTTGCTAAACTTGCTGCTTCTTTAAACAATATGCTTCACCAATCCTATTCTATATTCTCTTTTTACTCTGAGAAGTGTACTGTGGCATCTTAATGTGTTGTATATTGTTGATATTTGATCATCTCGGGTAATGATTCTTCGCTCTGTCTGACTTCAAGCAATATCTGTCTGCTTGTTTCATATGAAAGACTTGGTTGTTGAAGTATTTTCTTGGTATTGAAGTGTTCTAGTCCTGAGGGTATCTTATGATGTCAGCGCAAATATGCTCTTGAATTATTGCTGAGACGGTTTTAGGTGCCAAAGCCTGCATCGTTTCCTATTGAACAAAATCACATCTGGCTCTTGCTCGTGTTCTTTTTATCTGATCCTGGAGCGTATCGTCGATGGTTGACCGTCTTATCTATCTGTCTTTCACTCGTCCTGACTTAGTTATGCTGTTCACATTCTTGCACAATTCATGCAGCTCCTCGTGTTGGAGCATTTGAACGCCGCTTTGCGTGTCGTTCGATTCTAAGGGCTCTCCAGGTCAAGTATCTTCTTCATTCTACTTGTGATTACACCTCACTGGTTGTGTGTGATTCTGATTGGCTAGTTGCCCCTCACACGACGCTCTGTCTGTGTGGATTGTGTTCTTGGTGGATCTCCTATATCTTGGAAAACCAAAGAAACAAACATACAGTGTCTCGTTCTTCCGTTGAACGGATAATCGCTCCATGGCATCTATACTTCGAACTGAAATTGCTTAAAAGTCTCTCCTTTGTCTTGGTGGATCACTCCCTTCCTATGCTCTCCTTTGTGATAGTAAGTCTGCATTGCATATTGCTCAAAATCCCGTCTTTCATGAAAGAACGAAACATATTGAGGTTGACTGTCATTATATTCGTGATGCAATCCAAGAGGGTCTTCTTACTACTCATCATGTCTCTACTACTGAACAATTAGCTGATATCTTTACGAAGCTTTAGGTTCTCGCAATTCTTTTATCTTCTGCGCAAGTTGGGCATTTGTGATCCGCATGCTCCAACTTGAGGGGGGGTTAGACTGTATTATTTTATTGATTGGGCTTTTTATTTGTATAGTTGTCTTGGCCCATTCCTCTTGTATATATACTATTCTTATTACTTACTGGACAATGAATTAACCACGCTTACAAATAACCATTCATTAACGTACATGATAATAATTAATACTCGTATACAAAAAAATGAGATTGAATTAACCATCAAGACTATTTTAATGTGATCCAAAGTGAGATCAACTTCACGCTCTTTTTAAGGTGGAGTAGAACATCGATGATATCTTCACGTTCAGATTTAGGCTTGTTAGGATCAAATGATCGTTTATTAATTTTTTGGAAATTTGATATAATACCACCTTTAGTACCACTTTTTAAAAATTCCCACTCTTTTTTTTTTTTTAAATCCCACCTTTTAGTTCCATTTGTTAAATATTCCCACCTCTTAACGAATAGTTAACGGAATGGTTAAGATGTGGGTCCCACCTTTTGTTTTTTCGATTAATGCTTGCTTATTCTCCATTGTTTTTGCTCCAAAATTGCTTATTCTTCGACATTCTGCTTACTTCTTCGACATTGCACTGTGCAGACATTCCAAATTAATTCGACATTAAACACTATTATTAAACAATGCAGACCAATTACCAATTAAAAAAAATCCCAATTAAACAATGCAAACATTAATCGACAATAATCCCATGCTTAATTAAAAAATCCCAATTAAACAATTCGAAACCCTAATTTTTAATAAAACCAACATAAATATGAATAAATATGTTGCAAATTGCATTACAATAATTTTATGATAAACTATGATTAAAGCATGATTAATTAATTAAAATACAAAACAAGTACCTGTTATTCGAGCCAAAACGACTATGATTGCGACAATTTGAGCCAAAACGAGTGTATCCTCCAACTCGACGAAAAGCAAACTCAACAATGGGCCCACCCGTGATGCAAGAAGCAGTAAAATGGAGAGGAAAAAAAAATTACAGAGAAGAAGATGATGGCCAAGTAGCTTGAAAGGAGGAAGGTGAAAGAGTAAAGAGTAACAAAGTAAACGAAGCAAAGAAGATTATCGGGTCAAATGGAAACAAGGAGGTTTGACTTCAATGACAAAAATAAAGTGGGACCCACATCTTAACCATTCCGTTAACTATTCCGTTAAGAGGTGGGAATATTTAACAAAATGGAACTAAAAGGTGGGAATTTAAAAAAAAAACAAAAGGTGGGAATTTTTAAAAAGTGGTAACTAAAAGGTGGTATTATACAAAATTTCCTAATTTTTTCATAAAAATCATCCATGGCCTTAAATGTTTTATCAAGCCTTGCGGATTTTCCAGGTAGTACACCGAGCCAACCACTATAAGGGAAATAATTGGAAAAGAAGAAGGCTATGAACAAGGCTTGTACTTCGTTTAGCAGGGTGTGAAATTCGCTCCGCGATTTGTTTCCATTATCATCCTCGTACTATCAAAGTCAGTGTGATTACACTGATTACAAGTAACAACAAACAACAGCTAAATAAGAGAGAGAAAACTTGAGAGTATTTTAGATAGAGAAAGGGAAGAAGGAGAAGAATATTATTGAGTGAATGAATGAAAGGATTACAGCAGCTAATGTATTGTTGATAATTCCAGTAATACAGGCAATGACTATACTAATAATGCTAGGAATTATGTCAATATTCCAGCTCAGCAAGCTGACTCAGCTCCTATTGTAACTAACTCCTCAAGCTGTTAGAGGTGGTTAGAAGTTCTGTTACTTAGCTGGCAAGCAAGTTCTTTATGTATATATATATCCTACTCATGTAATCAGATTGATTATGCAATAATACAATGAGTACAATTTCTCTCTTCTTCTTCCTCTTCTTACTTTCTCTCAAAATAATACAATGTGATTTCAATTGAGTTCTTGAGTGAGTTTTTGATCAATCAGTTTGATCTCAGTTTCTTCTTGCTACAACAGTGGTTGTAATTGTTGTTTTGATCTCATTTTTGTCATGGTATCAGAGCCGAAGAGGTTCGGCATCTCTTGATCATCATTTGGGGTTTGTTCTTCAAATTCGAAGTGGATTTCTGGTGTTCTGCTTTCTTTTGGAATTGTTCTATTTTTCTGAAGAACGAAGCTATTGCACTCAAATTGTTTGAGGTTTTGTGTCATAGAAGAGTAATTTCTAATCTTTCTCTTTCTCTTATTTTTTTCTCTTGATTTTCTGCCATCTTTATTTCTTCTTCTTCCTGATGATGTTCTTAGTTCTTCTCTCTTTCATGATTTCACTAATATATGCCTAAATCATATTGTTAGTACTTTTACACTCAACTTGAGGTTTTTATAATTCTGTTCTTTCCCTTTTCTATATTCTATCCTTTATTCTTCTTGTATACTTGTCTCCTTTTCTCTTTCAAAAATGGCAGAAGAAACCCAAACACCACAAAATAATGCTAGATTTCTTGATCTCACTGCTGATCCTAGCATAGTTTACTATATACACCCTTCTGATACTTCTGGCCAAACTTTTGCTTCTGATAAATTTGATGGTACTAGTTACAGTACATGGAAATCTTCTATGATTAGTGGTCTCACAACTAAGAACAAAATGAGTTTTGTGGATGGTTCTTTAACCAAACCAGATAGCACAGAAGCATCATATAATGCTTGGATAAGGTGCAATGAAATGGTGAGAGGTTGGATCCTCAAATCTTTGGCTCCTGTTATTTCTCGAAGTGTTTTTTACTTCAAGATAGCTAGTGAGATGTGGAAGGACCTCGAAGAGAGGTATGGTCAGACTTCCAACACTCAGTTATTTGCCATTCAAGAAGATATT
>SNQN01008164.1:15728-26616 GCA_008642245.1 Bassia scoparia | reverse complement strand
TAATTACGCCCAGTTTTAGGCATAAATGCGCCCAAGACTTACCTCTTTTAGCCGATTTCAACCCTTTCCTATAAATACGAGACCCCCTATTTCATTTAAAAAAAAAAATTGGACGGCTTTACAATCTCTCTTTCTCTCGTCCAACTCTCTTTCACTCTCATACTCTCTCACAAATACAGTCAAACACATTCAAAATACTCTTTCGCATTAGAGCTAAGAGGTTTTCAAGGGTTCTAAGGCTCGATAAGGGTTCTTGAGGGTCCGAAGCTATGTCCTTAGTCTTCGACATCATGTTGTGAGGTAGGTTTGAGGCCAACGTCACAATTCTAAACCCCCTTTTGCATGCTTGTTTAGAAATTCGACTTTGTATGTAAATTTGAATGTAATATTGACTAATAACAATTCAGTAATTCAAATTAAAAGCAACCTTAAGGCATAACTTTCAATGCCTCGCACGAGTGCTTGCATGCTTGTCTGACACCTATAATATGCTTCTACACAGACTTGCAAATTTTGTGTTTTCACGCCTAATAAGATAACTATGGGCAACGAGCATTAGGCTCTTGGAATACGAAATTAACGACACATGCCACAACAAACTGGACACTATTTGCATAGTATTCTGTTAAACAACCCGCCTAGTAACTTTGCATGCTTAGGGTTTAAAACGGAAAATCGTTTGTTGTTGTCTTTCGAACAATGAACTCGCAATAACTGAGTAGAGGCTGCTAGATGCGGGGGGGGGGTTGTGCACTACTTCACCCTTACCCTTGTCTCCTAATCCAGACCTTTGGTGCACTATCTAACATGGAGTCCTTTGCCTTGCTTTACGTAATTATAGGCAAGTCTCAAAACAGGTTTCGCATCTTCCCAAAAGAAGTGCGGTGGCGACTTTCTTTACTCTTTTCGATTAGAAACACATAACTCCAGGCATACTCACAATGGGTCCAWTCTTGAATAGAAGRAAACATCCATAGTCTATCCCCATAAGCACGTTCTAAWTCCTTTTCTTCGACAAAGCATAATTGTTCCAATTGAACTTTGGTGTCTTGTTGTCATATCCCGTATCACTAAGATCTTGAGTACTCATACTTGACTCCTCTAGATGTTACTCTTGCGAGAAGCCTTAGCTTTGATACCAATTGAAGGTTCTAAAGCACTCTAGAGGGGGGTGACTTGACTGTTTGATACTTGTAGTAAATTTTTTCTTATTTTCGGTTATGTGAGGAACCYTTTGGTTCCTGTACGCAGCGGAATGTAAAGCAAAGTAATAAAGTAGACACTAGATTTAACGAGGTTTAYCCAACAGTCCTCCTACCCTATGCTCTTATATTAATCTACTCCAAAAAATAAAGAACACACACCCTARTYTTTCCTTACTCTYGGAAACAATACGCCCCACACTATGTTCCGAGTGTGCAATCGACTTACATTCGTAAGTCCCTTTTTTGTTTGAACTTACAAACAATCACTTAACCTTCAACCCCACWGTTGAAAGCTTTGACAATATCATTTCTCTCTTTTGATCTCACTTTTTAAAAGCTAATGAAGAGAATATGATTTATCTGTAAGGGTGCTCATCTATATGACTCCATGAATAGGCTTTTGTTCTTAAATGTGTATTGCACACAAAGTTACTCGTTTTCAATCACGGAGAGACTTATGGAATATGGACGAGTAAGTGAGTATATATAGGCTTTGGATACATAACCCTAGTTTCCTTAAATCACAAAAACTTGATCTATCTGCAATTATGTGATTTTAGGAAAGTATATATCTTATTCGGTTTTATCACAAGTATAAAATCAAATAAGATAAATAATCCTAGAATTATGGTATCTATAGGTMTGTGCCGTGATCGGGCCTTGCCCTACGTCAATTTCGTTTGTGGTCTTYAYCCACGGATCTCGTACATGAGTGCGTTAGGGGTAGTGTTGTTGAGTGAGGAATCGCCACAGTGCCTGTACAAGTTAATCATGGAAGCTCGAAACATTGGTGTGAATTTAATGTCCCCACTGTCTGATCGGTAACCAAGTCGTGGGTTCGGGAACCTATTACGAGAATAATATTTAACCCATTCCGTCCGCATGTAAGGGTCTCTACACGATCTCATAGTAATTCTATTCGATTAAATCTATTGAATACACAACAACTTAACAATTTTATCCTTAGAAAGCGCTCCCGCCTTAGAAATCTATTTACGAGTGAGTTTCTATCATGAACATACCACTACCTAGCCTAATTGTTGRGACCACTTCAAATTAATCAAATTAATAAGGTGCTTAAAATCCGTTAGTCCATGGTTAATCTGAAATTAATGTGATTCAACAATTTCTGATCTTGTTTAAGCAACCAAAAAGTGTCTCATCCATTAACAATCACAATAATATATATGAGATGATGATCATTATGCAACAATAGAACAATCAAATAATTAAATTAAACTTACCTTATATTCTTATCAACACAAAAGAAAACAAAGGTTAGTATATCAAAGTTTTGCTTCCAATTGAATCGCTTAACATAACAAAAGAGATTGTTAGCATTGACAATTATGATTAAAATAATTGCGATGAGGCAAAAACGATTGAAAACGAATGAATTTACATGATTGAAATTCAAAAGAGAAAGTATTATATTAATCAAAATTAATAATAAAAATAAGAGAAAGTTAGATTGAATAGCCTCAGAATTTGTATCTAGATTCGCAAAGAAACGACTCCGGAAGTTGCAGTGGATTCAACAATCTTGGATGTTGTGAGGMACTAGTATTTATGTGAGTGATTTGTGTAAGAGAGAGGTTTTGGAGTGCTTTGAATTTCCTTACACACGAGGGAATTCATTGATGTTGTTTGATTAGGCATGGAGAGCATGTATTTATAGCGTAAACGAAGGATAGATGGTAAAACAGTTCGTATATACGAACATATGACGTCTATACGAAAATATGTTTCTGTAATAGTTACACTTTAATATTGAATTATATACACCTTTGTGTCTTTTACATATTGCTGGAGTGACATGCTCCATCTCAGCTCCTTGTATTTGATATTATCTATCCGATTCCGTATTTTGCATCTGTAATTTTGTCTGATTGCTATACATTAACCTTTTTCCACTTTTGATAATTTTGAGATCAAATTAATCTTCTAGGAATATTCCGATCATTCCCGAATTTTTGATTTATCTAAGAAATTCTGAATTTATTTATTTTCGGAAAATCATTTCGCCGAACTTATTAAAAAACATTAGAAAAAAACAGAAAAATTATTTAAAATACTGCGAACCAGAAAAAACAGAAGAAAGAAATCTGAAAAAAAAAATCTCAAAAAGTTACATTTAGAAATTAATTTCTAAAAAATCATTTTTATTAAAGAAAAATGCCCTAAATATAGAAAAATAATTAAAAAAAACTATATTCCTTCTATTTTTGGGCTCTCGGCAACGCTGTCAAACCAAAATTCTAACCCAAACTCGTGCAAAAAAGGGTTATGATATGAATTTAGACACGAACTTCTGGAATCAAATCTTTTTGTGATGTCGTTACTTTTCCTCATCGGTTATTAACATTAGGAGGAATTTTTAGGTGTCTACAAAAGCCCCCGTGTAGAAACATACATTTGTCCTAGCCCAAAACGGCCAATGATAAGACACCACTCGCAACACACAAAGTCAAATCGAGAAGCTAGGACCCTAACGGCCCAGAAAAAAAGGGCAGATTCCCTTTGTTACGGGACACATCTTCCAAGTATTTAACACCTAAAAAATAAGTTTTAATGATTCAAATAATTTAACTATTTAATATTTTCTAGAATTTTTTCGGAATCTTTTTAACTATTTCTAAGTATTTATAGCAATTTTGAAAATTTCAGCAATTAATTAATTTTTCGATAATGAATTTAAAATTATGAAAAACAATCCAAAATTCACGGAATTTTTAGCAAAACACACTGTTTTTCAACAAGGAATTTTACATGTTTTTTCCCATAATTTCGTATGGTTTAATTTTATGAATTTCTAAGCAAAAACACAAAACTGAGCAAAGCGGGCCATCCCGGGATATGTCGCCTCGAGACACACGCTCCGAGACAGCCGAATATCCTTGAGCACCATGAGAATTATCCACATTGCAATAAATCAACTACAATTCATATAAAATCACGTATTTATTTCTATATACTATTATATACGATATTATTTCATTTCAATCTCGCTATTCGAGGTAAAGCAATCTCGAAATCCAATAATATCCGACGCAATCGCAATAATATCAGCCGATAACAATAAATCACGTATGATTGTATCACGAAGTATTATCAAACCACAACGATTAAGCGCACACAATCTATCACCTACACCTCATACACGGGCGACGCGTCATAAACACTTTAACAGTCTTGATCGTATCTAGCTCATACTGGCGCCGCATATGCTCGCCACCCAATTCTGGCGTATCAAATTACCCGCCCAAAAATTGCCTTTCTTGCCGCCGAAGCTCATCCCACCATCATTATCCCATCTATCCCGCCTTCCCATACACCGAAATACTGTGGAGCCTGCCCCCTATTCATTTATCAACGGTTAGTCCCACTCTTTAGAATACGCAACCATGAGCCTCTACCTCAACTCGCGTCATCAACCTTCCTCTCATCCCTCTCATCTAGACTACATCTATCTCCTGCCACACACACTTCGACACCGCGCACTCACCCATAGACCACACAGCCTACAAGCGCAACTTGATATTCGAGCGGTCTTCCTTTGCCCATCGTATTCACCTACTTATGGCTCGTTCATAGTCTGCACCAGATCTTCCAAAGGTCGAAAAAGGGTTCCTCTCAGTAGGGTCGAATATGCCTGTCCTTGCAAGTAACCCTCAATCAATCCGTGTTGCGAGTCAGGTCTTCGAGGCCACACATGTACCCATAATTCTAGAACCCCTTTTGCATGATTCTTACCGAACAATTCGAACCAACTACCTCTCCCTATAGTAACTATGCCATTTCAAACATACTATGCAACATTAACAAACACAATATGCACCCCACAGTTCAAACCTTACAACAAGCCATTACACTATAAAGGCAATACACACCTCTTAGAAACTCTTCCACCCGTTAAACGTGCTTGCATGCTTGACTACTTCACAACCATAATTTATCTTATCAATAAGACTGGCAAGTTTCGTGTTGTTCACAGTCCTAAATAAGATATAACGTATGGCACATACCATCCATCCTCAAGCCTCCTCAAAATACGGAGCATTAACAACCATACACCCTCGCACTGATCATTATACAAACCAAAACTACTCGTCGACCCCATCCAGCATTTGCTATCCCTCTTAGAACTAAACAAGCAACCCATACATATGCCTTAGAGGGCTTTTAACATGATGGAATAATTGTCTTGTTCAAGATCTGTACTTTCAGAGCAATTTAAATCGCAATAACAATTGCAGTAGAGGCCCACGCCTGATGCGACTACTGCGGTCGCTAGGGCTTCTGCGACACTACTTCACCCTTACCCTTGTCCCTAATCCAGACCTTTTGATGCTCTAACAGACATGGAGTACTTCGCTTTCTTTATGCAATATAGGTTAAGGCTTAAAACGGGTTCCACAACTCTCAAAAGAAGTACCGTGGGCGACTCCTTTTACTCCATTTCGAGTAATTAAACACGCAACCCAAGCGATACTTCATAATATGTAACCGGGTTCTGTCCAAAGGAGAAATAGGCTTCTGTAGAGACAACAATTGCAAGAATCAATTGCGAGAATAAACACTGAACTAAAGCCAACGACCAATATGGTGGAGGTCATCCTTCTTCACCGTGAACAAGCAATGAGAGAGGACGATTGATTCTCTTAAAAGGCCAAGATATGGCGAAAGACACCTTAATTCGCAAAAAAGTGCAAAAATACTGGATGCCAATTGCCATGCCAAAGCCCTTAGAACATTCAAGGCGATTGGCATCATTTATCCAAAAAGGCCCTACTCCTAATATCCTTTGAGAAAGCCTCATAAATGGAGCATAGACAATGTTTTGAAAGTCCATAGAGACATGCCATGACACCAAAGGAATGTCAACATTGAAGGAGTAACTAAGACTTGATAGACAGTTGATGACTCCCTTCTCTCAAGGCCCCAAACAACATTGCCCACAGTGCCGTGGATAGAGGAAGACGCGAATTCCTTCGATCCTACCGCTCTCGTTGCACCAATGAGACAAACCGTTTTCCTCAATTGGTTATAGCGCAAACCTCTTCCATCACGTCAACGACATATGTGATAGCGATGATGAAAATGTTTACAAAACAGGGGATGTTCAAAATACGTTCACCATTGCCTTCTAGGAAGTAAACGCCAGTTTTTGAAGCCCTCTATGGTCCCAGCACCTTCACACCAAGTCTGAAGGAGGTTCAGTTTCACTAGGATCGGGTCGACTCAACACTCCCACTGACCAGCCAAATTCTCAAGTCACACAATCCGCCACCTCGTCTAAAAGAAGAGAATCTCATCATTCAAACAGTTGAAGAAGATAAGGCAATGTGAACTATCAACTCATAGGCTCTTCCCAAGCACTACTCTCGAACGACTGATAATAAACTACTCTGAAGCCAATGTGGATTAGTCATGCGGTACTCTTATTTCCTTCCAGTTACCTTTTTTAGAAGAGAATCGCCCAATGCGAGCTAGCGAGCGATACCTGTATTGGCAAGAATCAACATGGCCTACGACAATAGTTGACAAACGGCTCCGCATAACGTTAGTCCATAAGACCGCATAGAAGCTGGGACCTCAATGTGAAGCAACCTCACAAATTTGTCCTATTTTGACTATACAACAACAAAAGACACTCTGGGCCAGTATCTCAACATTACTACAGGGCCAGTTGAAAGAAGGGTCCATTTCATTGATTGACATCGAAGATTCACTTTCAAAACTTACTATATAGGACGACCATGGCTCACCAAACTAGGAGCCGTCCCTTTCTACAACTCCACCAAAATCGTAGAAATTCTTCTGGAAGGTACCATCCAACCATCAATGATCTCTTATAGAATTTAAAGCCAAGTGAGCAACCCCAAGAATCATGTCGGAGCATGATGAGAACGATGAAGATTTATAGGTATTACCGTAGTGGCGTTAGTAGCAACGACAACGTCCCTATTGACATTCCAATCGCCACTTCCCAACTTTGTGTAATCACATTCACTCCTACGAGGATAAGGGGCACTTTCCCTTGGGATGACCACTCGAGACCTCCTGCGCAATGTAAAAGCAGACTCCTTTCGGGGAACCTATACCGAAGAATGACAATTTCGGTCTAGTATAACATTCCTTCCCTATGATTGAGCGTTTGAGTTCAATTCATACGCAACCCAAGGTCTCTTAAGAAGAGACGAATGCAACATTACCTTCCAGTCCATATCTCTTTTCTCTCAAGGATCAGTTTCATTAGGAAGGGGTGAGTTTCCTACTATGAATTCCCGAAGCACTTCACAGTACAGGATGGCAACAAGTAATCCAAGGCTCGAGATTTTTCAGCAACTGTTAACTTTGTAGACAGTGGTCCTGTCCCACAAGCAAGGCATCTTCCTACGATGACCTCGTGCTACAAGGTTTGGACCTCCGTGTTTGGCCAAATGACATCATCCCTCACAGCGTGAACAAGAGGGTTCTCAGACAATGACCAGAGGAAGCGTTAGACCTCATATCTCATCACACAGTGCAAGGCTTAGATTCATGGTGGCGCAAAAAAACGTGAAGATAACAACTCCAGGAGAGCAAGCTCATCAGTTGCACCAATATTATGGGCGAAGGACCACCATGCCGAGATTCTGAATCTATCATTGAGTCTGAGCCTAATTTCATAGAAACTAGGATAGCTATTCCCCTAGCCGGCAGTGTCTTCTGACTCTGCTTAAGGAACTTGGTATCCCCCTTCCCTCTGCTCAAATCAAGCTCTCTTCCCGGAGATCAAACTTATCAGTACTCTTTCCAGAGTTAATAACATTGTCCTACCTTCTACTTACCTCCTCTTTTCCTTCTTATTTGCTTAATTCACAACTCGAAAACAAACAAAACAATAATGAGTAATAAACGCAATGGAAGCGAGCACGAAAAGAAAACTTCCAGCATTGAGCAAAGTAGAAAAAGTTAGACATCTCCGACAACGAAGCCGCGGAAGATACCAGATTCGTTCTAACACTAACGTTCGCAAGAAGATGAATTGTTCCAACACGAAAAATCTCTGGCCGAATAGATTTTGCTTGGTCCTATGAACATGACCAGAGATTGACGACTCTAGACAGTCGCAAGCAACTGAATCCGCTCATGGGGCTAAGCCAGTCAGCTAAATATTCTCCGCGCGCATGAAATTGCCCGATGTTTTGCCCTTTAAATCGGCAGCGCAGGTCCATCAAACAACACAATGCAGGCTTCATTAAGGTCGTCAATTTCCTTAATGAATAGAAAAATGTGGTCAGTACCAAGAAGATGGCACGACGTGTCGAAATGTGTGTAGATTTTTGTGACCAAACAAAGTCAGATCCGAAATGACCAGACTTTCTTTTCTACCACCACGATAGACGTTCCGTTAACCAACCACACAGATCATGCCTTGCGCTCCTTCATGGATAGGGTAGTGCGGGTATCGAGTCAAGTAAAATGGTCGTAGAAGACATGGAAAAGACAACCTCACCACTTCGTTGGGCATATTGCCTACACCGTGATGCCTTTCGGTCTTAAAAATGCTAAGCACCATGTTAGATACATAACCATTGCCACCGTCATGCCGTTTGGTCTCAAAAATGCAGCGTCATCGTAAAACATGGCGAAAGACATGGAAAAAGACAACCTCACCCTCCGTGGGGGTACATTGCTACACCGGATGCCTTTTGGTCTGGAATATGCCAAGCGCCATGGATACAACTTTGGCTTCTCGTTGCAAAACCTACCACACCTCAAGATCCGCATTCATACTCTTCTATCACCTATACTGCTACACGCACCTGCAAAGACACTTATCAACAATACACTTACATAGCCTCATATAACCAACACTACGAACCGTGTCATAATCACTCCACCCAGCACGATCCTAGCCTAAGAACGTCACCATCCAGAAGCACACTAAGTATCACCCTCACATATATTCCAAACCAAGTGAACCGACTATTCTCACACTCGCTACTCAATCATCACCAATACCTGACACCACACCTAGGATATTCTTAGCAACTAGCTTAAAAACAGATACTAAGGTTCTCAAAATCTTTTACACATAACTGTCCACTACATATCTCTAAACACTCACTTATCTGCCTAACTTGACACATTTCAAGCATTTCTCTTGAAAAAACTCTTCATACTTAGAACGAAACCATTCGAATACTTCAAATGAACAACCATAGCGCCGAAACAAAGCTCCACATCACACTATCTATCCTCCTACGCAACATTCTCCGTTTCAGTATGGCAATGTAATTCAATTTACAAATTAATAAAAAATTGATGGAAAACACAATACAATCACAAAATTTTATAGCAGGATACATACTATGTGTTCCTCTACAAGGACTTTCTAACACCCTATTTATCTTTCACCATGAGAACTTTTTTGGTTGATTTTATGGCGTTTAACCTATTTTACTGATTTCTTAAGCGAAAAAGCAAAACCAAGCAAAGCGGGCCATCTCGGGAAATTTCGCCTCGAGACACGCGTTCCCTATGGAAGCCAAAAAATCCCGAGCATCGTGATATATCAGGACAAATCGCAATATATCAACTATAATCGTATAAAATCAGTATATATTTTATTACGACTATATTACAGAATTTATTCATTACAATCGTCGCTATTTCTAGGAGGTAACAATCTCGAATATCCATAATATCCGACGCAATCGCAAATAATTCAGATAATAATGTATAATCACATACATTATTTACGATTTTCATCCAATCACACTATTCAAGGCAAGAAAATCGGCCGAAATCCAGGACTGATACGTGGGCGCATTACGCCCATTTTGGCGTAATGTGCCCAAAAATTGCCTGTTTTGGCTGATTCGACCCTTCCTAAAATAGGGAGCCCCCTATTCAATTAACAAATAAATAGCGCACTGTTTCATTCGTCAACTATCTCTCTTCTGATTCTTTCTCACAAAAACACATTCAAAACCTTCAACACATGCAAAACACATTCCAAGGGTTCTTTTGCAATAGATCTAAGAGGTTTTCAAGGTTCCTAAGGGTCCGAAGCAGTGTCCTTAGCATCTCGACATCGTGTTGCGAGGTGAGGTTTGAGGCCAACGTCTCAATTCTAAACCCCTTTTCATGCTTGTTTAGAAATTCGACTCTATGTAAATTTGCATTAACATTGATTAACAAACCAATTGCAAATGATAAAATTAAAACAGCCTTAAGCATAACTTTAAACTTCCTTGTACGCGATGTGGTCGCATTGCTTATCTCGCAACTATTAATATGCTTTAAACAAAGACCTTCAAATTTTGTGTCACGCCTAATAAGGAGATAACTATGACAACCCGACATTAGGCTCCTGGAAACGAAATAACAAACAAAATCAAAATAAACTAGACACATTTGCCATAGTATTCTGGTTTAAACAACACACTTACTAATTTTGCGATGTTTATGTTCAAAACGGAAAACTTTTTTGTTTGTAGTCTTTCGGACAATGAACTCGCAATACCTGGAGTAGACGGCCGCTAGACTCGGGGGCTGTAGTGCACTACTTCACCCTTTAACCTTAATCCCATAATGCTAAGACCTTGGTGCACCGACACTAGACATGACCTTCGGTTGCTTTATGTAATTATAGGCACTTAAAACAGGTTTCCCAGACTCCAAAAGATCGG
>SNQN01008163.1:0-19876 GCA_008642245.1 Bassia scoparia | reverse complement strand
TTTTTGTATTGCCTAAACAACAGCCTGTCTTTGGTTTCTAATTTGTTTTGCATAGTTTCGTGCCGCTTAGGCACCTTAGAGGGTAGGAAGATGTGGGTGTAAAGAAAATTGACCTTTTGTATTTGTTTACATAAGAGGTCTCAAAGTGGTTGCAAGGGAAAAAACTTTTTAGGGTTTCCTTCGAAAATCCTAGGGTTCTTGGTAGAGTTTCTTTTACCTTCCTCGATTGTGCAGGTTAGGTTTTTCTTTTTTCTTTTGCTTTTTGGTACTCTTTCCCACAGTATTCTACTTGTGGTTCTCTTGGTTTGGTTTTGCTTTCACGCACATATATAATCCATGGATCGTCTGGAGGAGAAGTTGCACAGTTTATCGATGACGGAGGAGGAAGAGGAGATAATTGAATGCGTTGATGAGGAGGAAGAAGGGATAGTCCGGGATCAGTTGCAGTTATGTTTGGCTGGAAAGATTTTGACTCAAAATCCTTTCAGTGTGGATTCTATGCAGAGTAATTTGTCGATTGCATGGCGCCTTGCTAAGGGGCTGATAGTCAAGGAGATAGGTAACAATGTTTTTATCTTCCAATTCTTTTCCATGCATGATAAATCTAAGGTCAGTGAGGGTGGCCCTTGGTCCTTTCGTGGGCAACCAATTCTCCTTCAAAACATTGAGGGCGAAGTTCAGCCATCGGAATTAGTTTTCTCGAAAATCAGATTTTGGGTACGAGCCTGGGATGTGCCTTTAAACAAACGTACTATGGCTATGACTAAGGCCCTAGCAGCTAGTTTGGGCGACTTTGTGGAATGTGATGCTTCTGACCTCGTTGGGTGGGGAAAGTATGTTCGCTTTCGGGTGGATCTTGACATCTCCAAACCCTTGAAGCGATGGACGAAGATAGCAATGCCTGGTGGTGCGAAAACGATTAAGTTCACGTATGAAAGGTTGATGGATTTCTGCCATTTGTGTGGCCGTTTTGGGCATACGAGTCATCAATGCTCTAATTATTCTGAAGGGATGGATTTAAATGACCTTCCATATGGTAATTGGCTCAAAGCTTCACCAATTAAGGGTAGATTTAATGAACAAAAGGCTGCGGAGGAGTTGTCAAAATGTCAGCTCCTAAAAGACAATTTAAAGGCAAGCAAAGCAAAGGTTCGTTTAAATTTTGATAGCCCACATGATGCCTTATTACTGGAAAATACTGGCAGGGCGCTTGGCAAGTCGGGGGGAAGTAGTTTGTTAACTGAAAATTCCGGTAGTGTTCAATCTTCTGTGGCAGTGCATGATAATATGGTGGAGATACATGGTAGATTTTCTAAAAGGGGACGTATGGAGGTTGAAGGTCTCTTGGATAAACAAGGGGCACAACATACTGTGAATTCTGGGCTTCTCCCTTACGATGCGCATTCGCATCAGGATGTTTTGGGTGACTCTGGTGGAAATTTGGACATGCTCATTGATGGCGCGGGCAGCCATAATGCCTTCCCGCGCCAATGAAATCTATACTTTCGTGGAATTGTCGAGGGTTGGGGAACCCCTCGGCAATTAATGCCCTTCGGGGGATCATTGCTACTGAAAATCCCACGATGGTGTTTCTTTGTGAAACAAAATTAAAAAGCTGGGAATTGGAGGCTCTCAAACGGAAGCTAAAGTGGAGTTGTGGTGTGGCTGTGGATTGCTGTGGGGAGGGAAGAAGTAGAAGTGGAGGTCTAGCCTTGCTGTGGTTGGCCTCGGAGGATGTTACGGTTAAGTCTTTCTCTACTCATCACATTGATGTTTGGATTAATTGTAACAAAAATGGGTCTTGGCGTTTTACGGGCATATATGGTTTCCCAAATGAAGGGGATAAACACATGACTGGGGAGCTCTTGGAGGGCTTGGGGGAGGAGTGTCACTTACCGTGGGTTTGTGGGGGAGATTTCAATCTGATGCTATATTCCTCGGAGAAGCAAGGGGGTGGTCCTTTTAATTTTACTGAGTCAAATATCTTTCGACGAGCTGTTGGTGCATGTGGTTTTGAGGACATTACTTATGTTGGTCATGATTTCACTTGGTCTAATGGCCGTGGTGGGAATCAAAATCTCCAAGAACGCTTGGATCGCTTCCTTGCTAATGGGCTGTGGAAGGAACAATTTTCTAGCTCCTATGTTACTCATCTGCCGAAAAGGATCTCTGATCATTTGCCTATTCTGTTAACAGTAAAGCATCATGTTGGGGACTTGCGTGAGCGTAAACGGAGGAAGATCTTTCGGTTTGAGGAAATGTGGCTTCGGGAGGATTCGAGTAGGAAAATTGTTGAAGAGGCTTGGCAACGGGAAGGGGATTGTACTCTAAAACTACAAGCTACTGCACATGACTTATGGGGTTGGAGCCATCGAACTTTTGGCAATTTTAAACGTGAAATGAAGGAGGCTCGGACCACTATGGAGAGATTGAATAAGGAAGAACAAACTGATGAGATCATAGCCCGAATTAAATCAGTTGATGCTCGTATGAGTGAATTAGAAGCAAGGGAGGAGGAATATTGGCATCAACGCAGTAGGCAGAATTGGATTCGATATGGGGATAAAAATTCTAAATTTTTCCATGCAAAAGCCATGCAACGTCGGGAACGGAATTCGATAGAGGCCATTTATGATGATGCTGGGAATCTTTTTGAGGATGAAAGTCAGATTAGTGAAGTTCTTGCTTCCTTTTTCCAGGACCTGTTTACTAAGGGCAGCAATGTTGACCCGACTTTGGTGGTGGATACGATCCAACCTATGGTGTCATCTGATATGGCAGTAGCTTTGAGTGCAACTTACACAGGTGAGGAAGTTTGGGCGGCTTTGAGTCAACTGCATCCAACGAAGGCTCCAGGCCCGGATGGTATGTGCGCTCTCTTTTATCAGGAATTTTGGCCAGTAATTGGCAATGATGTGATTAATTATGTGCTTCAAATTTTGAATGATAATGCTGATATTCGAAGCATTAATCACACTTTTCTAGCCCTAATCCCGAAGAAGAAGATATGTGACAAACCTGTGGATTTCCGGCCAATTAGTCTGTGTAATGTTTTATACAAAATAGTGGCTAAAGTTCTAGCTAATCGTCTTAAACAAGTCCTTCCAGCTGTGGTTCATGAGTCTCAGAGTGGTTTTGTGCCGGGGAGATTGATTACGGACAATGTTCTGGTTGCGTATGAATGTTTCCATTACTTGCGCAAGAAGAAGTCGGGCAAGAAAGGTTTCCTGGGCCTGAAACTGGATATGAGTAAAGCCTATGATAGAGTTGAATGGTGTTTTTTGGAACAGGTTATGAAAAAGCTGTGTTTTCCTGATGTTTTTATTCATAACATTATGAAGTGTGTCTCCTCAGCTTCCTTCTCTGTACTAGTAAATGGTCAACCGTCCCGTCGTTTCGATTCGAGCAGAGGTTTACGTCAAGGTGATCCGTTGTCGCCTTTTCTTTTTATTCTGTGCGCGGAGGGCCTCTCCTCTCTTCTGCGGTCTGCTGAACAAAAGAAGGATATTCATGGACTTAAGATTGGACGGAGGGTGGAACCTATTTCTCATCTTTTCTTTGCGGATGACAGTTTGCTCTTTGTTCGTGCCACGGAGGAGGAGGTTACTAAAGTGATGGAAATTCTCGCTACTTATGAAATTGCTTCCGGACAGAAATTGAATATGGAAAAATCTGAAGTTTCTTTTAGCCGAAATTTGAGTACGGAACAGAAAAATTTGCTTCAGTCGAAGTTGACTTTTAAGGCAGTAGAAGAACATGATAAGTATTTGGGGCTCCCAACCTTTATTGGAGCGTCAAAGAAACAGGTTTTTCAAACTATTCAAGATAGGGTTTGGAAGAAATTAAAAGGGTGGAAGGAGAAATTCTTATCACAAGCTGGGCGGGAAATTCTAATTAAATCTGTTGCACAGGCTATCCCTACTTATGCTATGCAATGTTTTAAACTCCCACAYAGTATTTTYGATGCKATTGAGCAAATGTGTKGACAGTTCTTTTGGGGGCAACAAAAGGAGGAAAGAAAATGTGCTTGGGTGGCTTGGAGTAAATTGTATAAGTCGAAGAGGGAAGGGGGCTTGGGAATCCGGAACATGGGTGCTTTTAACAAAGCTTTGCTTGCTAAACAGGCGTGGAGGGTCCTTACAAATGAGAATTCTCTTATGGCTCGAGTTTTGAAAGGAAAGTATTTCCCAAACTCAAATTTTCTGGATATTGCATGTGCAGGGAATTCGAGTTATACATGGAGGTCCATACTCTATGCTAGGGATTTGCTCAAAAAAGGACTTCGGAAATTGGTTGGGGCTGGAAATTCAATTAATATATGGGCCGATCCTTGGGTGCCAACCTTACCTGGCTTTAGGGTGCATGGGACTCAGGCTGTGGAGGACCGTAGCTGCATGTGGGTTAGCCAACTGTTTGAGCAGTCCAACTGGGATATGGCGAGGCTATCTCTTTTATTTTCGAAGGAGGAAGCCGCGGCAATTTGCAGCATACCGGTTGGATGGCATGAGGAGGAGGATCGATGGTGTTGGCATTATACCAAAAATGGCATGTTTAGCGTCCGTAGTGCTTTTTTGAGGAGTTAAAAGGCATCTCCTTGGCCTCGTCCTCGGGTTCAGGCTCCAGTTCTACATCATGGTGGAAGTTGCTATGGGGAGCCAAAGTTCCACCTAAAATCAGACATTTTGGTTGGAGGGTCTTGCATGGTGCTGTGCCTGTGCGCAAGAATTTGGCTCGTCGAGGTCTGTGTTTTGATAGCCTATGTCCATGCTGCGGGGAACATGAGGAAACTTTGATCCATATGTTGTTTACCTGTGCTGAAGCTCGGCTAATCTGGAAAATTTCGCCTTTACGCTTGGATACTGAGGCTCATAATTTTGCTACTGTTGAAGAATATTTGGGTTTGGTGACGGCTTGGACTATGGATGAGATGGGCTGGAATCTCCTTTGGTCCATTATGTGGGGTGTGTGGCTACGGCGCAATGCCTGGTGTTTCGAAGGTAGGAGAATTCCTATGAAAATGGTGGTTGATAAGGCAGTAGGTTTGGTGGGGGAATATGAGTTGGGTTCAGCTCGAAATGCTTCCTCGCAATCTGTGTCGTCTAGTCCGGTTGCTTGGAAACCACCCATTCACGGCACTTACAAGTTAAATGTGGATGCTGCTTTCCTTGGGGGAGTCTTGGTTGGGGTTGGTGCAGTTGTGAGGGACTCTACTGGTGATGTGCTACTCTCTATGTGCAGTAGATATCAAATGCCATGTGAGGTAACGGTTGGAGAAGCCATTGCAATGCGTGAGGCGCTGCAAGTTTGCTGGGATGCTGGGTTGCGTGATGTGGTTGTGGAATCCGATTCTTTGTGCTTGTATTGGCTTTTGGCTAAGCAGCGGATGGAGAATACTTACCTTGGTTTAATTGTTAAAGACATCCTGCATCTAGCTCGGAAATGCAAATCATGCTCTTTCTCTCATGTTCGAAGACAAGGAAATCGAGTAGCCCATGAATTAGCTAGGTTTTCTTTTAATTTTGATGATTTGAGAGTTTGGTTGGAGGAAATTCCTCCCCCAATCTCTAGTTTTGTAATTTCGGATACTCTATCTTTTACTAATTAAGGTTACTTTACTCGTCAAAAAAAAAAAAAAAAAAGTGGTTGCAAGGGATTTTCCTTTTGTTTGTACATGTGACAAGGTGCATAGAGGGAGAAAGATGCTTTTGTGGAGCTAAGAAAGATGACCTCTCGAGCATGTCCAAATTATTCATTTTTTCATTTTTTTCATTTTTATTTTTTAATTTTTTGTGAGGTCATGTGTTGATTAGCATTTCATTATCAAAGTCAACGCACATGAAAGCCTAAGAAAAAGAAGATTAAAAGAAAAAGGGAATTTAATAATGTGGAAGGCTATTGACAATGWCAAGACTTTATCCTAGTTAACATAGACTCGAAAATAAGAAGGAATGGGAAAAAGTAAATCTAGGTGCAGGGACTCTCCGACTCAACCTATGCTAGAAATTTATTGACTCTTGCTCATGTCGRRTTCTTATTGTGAACTACGAGTGTTGCGAGTAATGGCTTTGCTTCAYATGCTTAATTTCTTTCCCCTAGAGGAATAGGAAGGTGACCATCATGGATCATGTCTTGTATGTGGCCCTTAAGAGTATATCACTTTTCGACCAAGTGACCATTTCCTTGGTGGTATTTGCAATACTGGTTAGGACTTAGATCCCACCACTTGGGCCTTTGCTTAGGTGAGGGGTCTGGAATTGGCCCAATCGGCTCAAGAAGCCCTTGTGCACTTAGGCGATCTAATGCTTGTTTGTATGTCATGCCTKGTGGAGTGTACTGGCGACAGTGTGGTGGTTGCTTAATTTCTTCAACATCATTGATATTCGACACGTTCGTTGATGGGTTGGTCGTGTCATTCTTTTTGTGGCCTCCTAACTTATTCTTTGCTTTTGTGATAAGGTCATCTTCGATCTCAATCCCAATGCGTAGACCTTGGCAAAGGTGTCTGGGTCTAAGTAGCGAAGATGATTGTGTTACTTGGGGAATAGATTCTTGATGAATATCTTCACCTATTCTCTTTCTTKAGAAGGATTGATCAATTGGGCCYCTGTTTCTTTCCACTYTGTAAGGTAGGTAGTGAAGCCTTCTTTTTTCCTCTTCTTTGAGGATTTCAAGTTCCCTGAGTGAGGTGGAAGCTTGAATGTTGCTTTGGTAACGCATCATGAATGCTTGAGTTATGTCAACCCATGTAGCCACATCCTTGTCAGGGAGAGAGAAGAACCACTTTTGGCAAACTGGTTCGAATGACATGGGGAACACCTTAGGGGAAACAGTAGCATCGATCCCCTTGATAGCCATGGTGGCCCTAAACTCCTTGAGATGAAACCTAGGATCATTAGTTGGTTTGAACTTTGGCAAGTCCGTTGCAGAAAACTTCTRGGGGATTTTTTGCAGAAACTTCCTCGAGTTCAGGTGCTTCAAAGTAGGAATTTTTYTTGGTTGCCTTCAGGACCATCTTTTCAAGGTCTTTGGAGGTAACCTTGGATGAWTTGGCTTGGTCAAGTGCAACAAGTTTGGTTTGCAGAGCCTCAATGGTTGCTGTCATTTCGGCAATGGTTGTGCTGTTGTCTTCACCTATTTGTGGTGCCGAGGGACTGGAGGACTTAGACTTYGGGTGCTGAATGTTCCTTTTGGGCAAAGGAATAGGGACCGACGGTTCCTCATGAGCTAACTTTGCCGACCTATGAGGTTGCTGTTTAGATGACTCTATCCTACACGAGAGTGTATTAGACTCYTTTTTTTAGAAAACAATGCATGACTTYCTTCCTTGGCTAGACTCAATGCATGGCCTAATAGTGATCATTCCTTGTCTATTGAATTGACTCAAAATGAAAATGCATGAACACCAAAATTCGTTTTTCGCCTTTATTTTCATTTTTTTTTGCATTTTTTGTCCTATTTTTTTAATGATTTATTTCTTTTTTTAAGGCGAATCACGAGTTTTGGCGCTCGTTTACAATTGTGTGATGCAAAAACAAGTAAAGCCTGAACGATTCTAGCTTAAAACCATTTTGACATTACGACGCCTAAGGAATGACCACTTGCTATATGAGACTTGGTACATGACTTGTAGATGACTCTTTTGTTGTTTAGTATGCAAACCTAAGGTTCTTAGTTAGCTAAAAACACATAGCCACGTTGTTACACTAGCATGATCCCTATATGCAAAATGAAAAAGAAATAGTCCAGCCACCTAGATTATGTTGCTACGTTTTCGAATGTGTCGGTCCGAGTGTCCAAAAGGGTGCCATAACTAGGCTTAGAACGATCCTTAACACATCGAGCCTACTGTGTTGTTCAAAGGAAGTCTAAACCATTACGGCTTTGTAGGGCACGCAGCTGTAGATACCTACATTTGTCCCTAGCCCAAAACGGCCGGTGATAAGACACCCCTCGCAACACACAAGTCAAATCGACAGAGCTAAGACCTTGACAGGCCTTAAAAAAAGGCAAATTCCCTTTCACCGGACATCTCTTCCAGGTATTTAGCACCTTAAAAAGTAAGTTTTAATTTTCAAATAATTTWAACTTATTTTTAAACATTTTTCTAGAATTTTTCAGAATTTTTCTGATTTTTTCTAAGCCTTTATAATTTTCGGAATTTTCAACAATTAATTAATTTGCGACATTAATTAAATTATAAAGCAATTCAAAATCATGAAATTTTAGCACAACACACTAATTTTTGCAAGGAATTTTTACATATTTTTTCCATTTTTTTCGATTTACACACTATTCGAGGCAAGGAAAATCGCCAAGATACGAGAGTGCGCTGTAATTACGCCCAAACCTACCTCTTTTGGCCGATTTTGACCCTTGACTATAAATAGGGAGTCCGTAATTCATTTCACACGGTCTCCTCTTCGGCTCTTGAGTTTTGGGCGATTCTCTCTATCTCTCTCTTCTCGCTCATCCAACCCTCTGTCACTCTCATTCCTCTCACAAACACAATTCAACACATTCAAACACAGAAAAACACATTCAAACGTTCTTTTGCATCAGATCTAGGGGAGTTTTCAAGGGCTAAGGTTCGACAAGGGTTCCTAAGGTCCTAGCATGTCCTGGTTTTCGACATCGTGTTACGAGGTAGGTTGAGGCCAACGTCTCCAATTCTGAATCCCCTTTTGCAGGCTTGTTTAGAAATTCGACTTCTATGTTAATTCGCATGTAATATTGATTAACAAACAATTCGACAATCAAATTAAAAACAACCTTAAGGCATAACTTTAAATCCTCTACGATGTCTTGCATGCTTGTCTCATAACTATAAATGCTTACAAACACATGTAAATTTCGTTGTTTCACGCTCTCAAAGAGATAACTATGGACAACTGCATTAGGTTTCTGAATACGAATTTACAACACATGGCACAACAAACAAACACTTTTTGCATTAGTATTTTGTAACCCGCCTAGTAATTTTGCATGCTTAGGTTTTAAAACGAAAAAAACTGTTGTTGTCTTTGGACAATGAATCCGCAATAATTGAGTAGAGCGCTAATGCGGGGGGGGGGTGCTGTGCACTACTTCACCCTTACCCTTATCCCCTAATCCAGACCTTTGCACGACATACATGGAGTCCTTCGCCTTGTTTATCAATTATAGGTAAGCTTAAAACGGTTCGCAGCTTCCCAAAGAAAGATCGGTGCGACTCCTTTACTCATCGAGTATAAACACACAACTCCAGGCAATACTCACATATTGCAAAAGCAAGAATTCATTCTAGCAAACAAACCGAGCCACCCTTAAAATTGTACCCCCGGAGCAGAGGATCGACCTAGTCCGGCCGTGACGCCCGACGTCCGATGTTACAGCGCGCTGTGATGTCCATACATCACTAAAATAATAGATTAGTGAATCTCCCCAATAAAGTCCCAGAAAACCATAATGGCGTCGGGCTCCGCCGGCCAAACTGGTCTGTCCTCACTTCGGGGGTACAATTAGTTATGCCTCGGGTTTGCTAGAAATTGAATCTTGCTTTTGCATGTGGAGTATGCTTAGATTTATGTGTTATACTCGGAACAATAGAGTAGCCACTGCACTTTCTTTGGAAAGCTGCGGAACCCGGTTAGCCTTGCCTAAATGCATAAAGCAAGGTAAAGACTCCATCTCTGATCGTTGCAAACAAGTCTGGCATTAGCCGGAAGCAAGTAAGTGAAGTAGTGCACAACACCCTCCTGCATGTAGCGGCCTCTACTCGTTATGCGAGTCCATGTTCAAAAGACAATAACAAACATATTTTCGTTTTAACCCTAAGCACGCAAATTACTAGCGAGTTGTTTAACAGAAATATAAGCCACATTAGATTAATTTGTTGTTGCATATTGTATTTTTCGATCCGTGTTCAAGTGCCTAAAAGACAATTCTCCATGAATTAGTCTTATTAGCGTGAGTACATGTAATTACCAGTCTTGTTTAAGACATAAAAGTGTGTGATTTGCAAGCATGCAAGCATTCAACAAGAATTAAAAGTTGTGTCTAATGTTGATTTAATCATGTCGAATGTTGTTAATCAAATTACATGCTAATACATAGAAAGTCGAATTCTAACAAGCATGAAAAAAGGTGTTAAGATATTGAACATTGCTTCAAACTTACCTTGTAACACCGTGCTAATGATTGATAAAGATGCTAGGACCTACATAAACCTGGCACGAACACGAGAATCCCGAATCGAACCAAAACTCGAAAACAAACCAAGATCTCAAATGATGCATGAATGAATGTTAATGTGTTTTGAAAGTGTGTTGATTGTATTGAGAAGTTTTAAACAATTTGATGAATTGCAATGCAAAAGAGAGAGATTCTATGTGTTTTTAGAAGACGAGAGAGAGAGAAGTAGAAATGAGAGAGAAGAGAGAGAGAGGAGAAAACTGCATAGTCTCGGTGTAAGAAGTGAATGATCAAAATGAGATCCGAAGCCTCATATTATAGGAAAGAGTTAAAAAAGAAAGAAGTGGCGAAATCTCGCCCAAAATTAGGCAATTATGCCCAACCCTCCTTTCTTTTTAGTTGATTCCACTTGCCTAAATTAGCAAAGTGTTATAATATAAAATCAGAATAAAATATATTTGATTTATTTGATTGCTAGATTTTAACAAAATATTCCAGACTGATTTGAGGAATATTCGTGTGGCCCCATGCAGTTCTGAAGCTCCTAAAATAAGCCGTTTTCTCGGTGCGCGTTTTTGCTTAGAAAATTCATAACTATTTTCCACAAGTCCAAAAACTATGCAAAAATATGCGTAAATTCATAACCTTTGTTGCTTTGTGCTAAAATTTCATTAATTTGATTTGTTCATAATTTAATTAATTATTGCAAAATTAATTAAATTGTTGAAAATTCCAAAAATTCCAAAAATTCTAGAAAAATGCCTAAAACTAATTTAAAACTATTTTGAAATTCCAAAAAAATACCCCTATTGCAGAGAGAAGAGAAGTGTTGCTCTGACTTCTTTCTAGAAATCAAACATACTTCGCACATAAGCTAATTGATGACACCTAGCTTCACAAGTTTCAGCTTCTAGGTCATGCACGTTCGCGGTTTGCTGTTCCAGATTTTCAAAGACTTAATAGTTTGCTTCGCATACATGGTACTGATCGCACCTTTCTTCTCACACTTATTTTTATTCATTTATCAAAAGTAATAATGAGCAATGCGATTTCAATGAACTCTTCGCCCAATAAGTACAGAGTTGGGCTTCGAAGAGCTCAGGCCAACTTTGCCTAACCGATTGCGATTGAGTGCTCTTTGACTCTCTACTTTCATCCTCGCACACAATAAGCTTCCTTCAATCCCTGACACTATGTCTGTGTGAATATTATGACTCGCAGAAAAACTGTTTGCCCATAGAAACTGAGACCAATTCCAAGAGGATGCGGAGATTCCCAACACCTCTTGTCGAGTGGTAGATAATGCTTGGGATGGCAAAGATGATGAAACCCTAAGTGCCGAGCTCGAAGCTGGTCTTGGGGCGAAGAGCGATGAAGAAATTGATATGTCTACAGCTTCATTCTCGTGGCTGGACAAGGACAACACCATAAAAGACAAGGGCAAAGCGCCCATCYTTGATGATGAGAAGGATAAAGATAGTCTTGCCTCCACTATAGTGTGACAAAATTGGCTCGTTGCACTA
Organism: Bassia scoparia; assembly: GCA_008642245.1. Taxonomy (NCBI): domain Eukaryota; kingdom Viridiplantae; phylum Streptophyta; class Magnoliopsida; order Caryophyllales; family Amaranthaceae; genus Bassia; species Bassia scoparia. Next base: position 8,183 of record SNQN01008163.1, on the reverse strand, counting down.
ASGAAAAATAARGCTGCCTATGCCCAYAACATTGGCTTCATCGAGCGAGATGTGAAAGAAAAGTTTAAGATCCCTGCTGAGGGAACTGCGATAACTCAAACAACTAAGAACACCTTCACGATGTAAAGAACGTGGTAGACTTAGGATTTCGCTTCCCGCTGGAGCCTTTTGTAATAACCGTGTTGAAAGCCTATGGGATAGGCATCGTATGATTGACACCGACATTGTGGTGTCACATTCTGGGTTATATGCATGTCATCCTGCAAAGTGAAGGGGTGGCCATTGTCGTCKGGGGCCTTCCTTCGCTTGCATGCAGTGGCGAAGAACAATAGGTGCCAAGCTAGTTGGTTCCAACTATCGCAGAAGGAAGGTTACATGACTGTCGTTAACAAGCCCAACAAGATTAACAACTGCAAGGGTGACTTCTTCTTCGTGRATACTGAAGACACCGATTTGGKGAAGATTCTCTCAACTTGGTCGAGGATACAAGGATGATGTGTACCCTCGCCAGATTGAAAATGACCAGAGGCAACTCAACTACTTCAGGACAGAAGAGGTTATCGACAAGGCTTTAGGTCACAAGGCGAAGGTCCCATTGCATTGGGTCCCCTTGTACAAGTGTCTCTAGGATCGCAACTTCCTAGTTGCCTTCGACCTTGATGGGGATCACAAGGTTGCATGAGCCTAGAGAGGTAGCTTCTTCGTTCCTTCTTATGTAATTTGTTTTTGTATTTTTCTAACCAAGTGTTCCCTTTCGCAGATCAAATTCGAGCTACCCTTCAAGACCTCAAAAGAGGTGAGATGGCGAATGAAGACTACCAGGCCTTCGTAGTTGAGCTTCGTTTGAAATCTCTCATGGAGAGAAATGCTTAACTCTAGGTAAGGGCTTTCCTTCGTGTATGTAGTGTAAATGCTTCACAGAATTTCTGCTTCGCAATTTATTTCTTCAACTTCTTATTTTTAGTTTAATTCTTACAAGGAGAAGGTGTTGCAATTTACATGAGCTCTTYCTCTAATGCGAAGTGTGACCCAAGCTTGATTGTAAACACAAAACGGTGACGTCGCACATCGCATGAACATTGCTCAAATGCGAAGTGCGACCACCTAGACTTTTTCTGCTTCTGTGTTAGTTCTTACTTGGTGTTTTTTCTTTTGCAGAGCTATGACAAGCCTTCGGATATCCTGAAGAAATCTCAAGCTTCAACACAAAAAAGAGCAAATCCTCCAAGCCTCCCTCGAAGGCTAGAGACAAGAAGAAGTCTTCTCCACAACATCATGTCGTGAAGAAGAGAAAGTCTAAACCCTCCTCGCAGGATGAGGAGCAGAAGAAACCAAAACACTCTTCGCATAGTGAGGTGAAGAAGTCCAAACACTCTTCGCCTGTTGGGGAGAAAAAGAAAGATCAAAGCACCTCTTCGAAGTCTAAAGGGAGAAACACAGAAAGGAGACTCCTCTAGTAATAATAGAGCCATCCACGGGTGGCAATCAACAAAAGGAGCCTTCCTACTCTGGCAAGGGCAAAGGTGTTGCTCTCGCACTTGAGAAGCTAGAGAAGCTCAAGTTTACTCCTCCTTCTCCTCCACCTAAGGGGGACTCGTCGCACTCTGCTCGAGTGGGAGAGAAGAGACAATCCTCGCCGTCACGAGTGGAACCAGATGCTAAAAAGCATCAATCTTCAAGTACTCCATCTTCTACTATTCGCAGTTCTCGCATTCCTATACTTTGTTACAATGCTAACACCTATTGAGTTCGCCTTTGAAACTGTATGGCTTGAACCTGAAACTCAATTCGGAAAGCAAACTCTAGTGGTCATTATCCCTTGAACAACTTATAGAGCGAAGAGTCCAAGACCTTGCATGATTCACACGCTTTCTTTGCCTCACAATCTAGCATTCCATGGGTTGGTCTTACTCAGATACCATTCCTTATGTATCAAGTCGTTGAAGAAGATGTACCGAGCATAGGCATCATACCTCTGTAAATTTTTGGTGCACCTCAGTTGGATCTCGCATTTGGGAGAAGCCCGCCTTCTCATATTCTTACTAAGGGACTTTGTAGCTCGCAGAAGCAGAGTGTAATGAAGGTCTTCACCGAGTTTAGCTATGTCGACACACGAGCAAATAGACTTTCACAATCTGAACTTGGCTAATGCAAAACTTTGAGCCCACCATTGGATCATACCCTTTCTTGACTTGCGGGCCCAACTCCTTGGTGAAGGTTGATCTAATTTGTCCAAGCTTGGACAAGGTCCTTGTTAGCGAAGAAGGCACCCTTGCTGATTGCTGACTCAAGTGCTATGAGCGGAGCGGATGACCCTCACTGGATTGAGAAGGATGACGTTGAACAACTACTGTAGACACCTGAATAATGTGTCTCCCCAAATGAGTAATCCGTGATGAAATATACCGCGTCTCGCGTTATGTTTCGACTCGGAAAAGAATGCTTTTGAACCACGAAAGTTGGAAATACTGAGGTCGTACTCGGAACTAGTTGAGCAAAGGTCACTTACATATGGCAAACATATTTGCCTTTCGGTTTCTCGATAAACTCAAAAGGTTTTTAAGGTTTTCAAAACACGTACGCTGGCGATTCTCGTGCTTTTTGTTTCCATCATGTGCGTCACATTTTCTGAATCCGCCAATATTTCAATTAATTTTTCTATTTTCTATGATTTTCTATGAATTTGCAATGTTTAAATACCGAATACGCAGAAAATACGTGAATAATTAGAAAATACTCCGAAATACGTGAAACCTTCTAGAACATTCTAGAAATCCTTGTTGGAGAGCAAGGATGTCTAGGTGCGTCGAATCAAGAAATCACGAATAAATCGGAGGAGATCGAAGTATTTCGAGGTTTTTGGAAAGAATATACGAAATTAGTGAGCGTATATACGCAGATGCTGGCATATACTACAAGCTCAGACGTATATACGCGCCACATCCAGCGTATATACGCTCACAATACATACGTTTTTGCCAAATCTATGGAAATGGAAGCGTATATACGCTAGATAATGAGCGTATATACGCTCCCCATGAGCGTATATACGCTCATCCCAGCGGTATATACGCAGGGTTGATGCCTGTTTTTGCCTCGTGCCTATAAATACTCTTGCCTTGCTCAGTCCGGGCAACGACTTAAAACTCTTCACTTCATACACGATTTCACAGCTTCACAACTCACACTTCAGCAGACACAAGTCACGAGACAACATCTATCGACTCTCAAAACACTCAAAAACACATTCGATTCAATTACAAGCATTGATTCTCTTCGAATCAACAAGCGAAATAAGGTATAAATCTGAGATTACTCACCAAAAACCTTTCTTTCACTCTTTTTCAATTCCTTTTGTCTCTTTAATTTGATTAACCATTATTTTGAGTTTAATTCAATTAAAGCAATGTAGAAACTGCACTTGTTAATCGTTTCATGTAATATGTAGGATTTTATTCATATTTTTCATTGTTCCATGTTTTTGGCTTCATTATTAACATATTGTTATTGTCAATACTAACGGTTTTTTCTCAACTAGCAATTCAATCGAAAGCGACTCCTTTGAGTTTTTTATTCTAACAATTTGATTTTTGCAGTACAAGGTGAGAGACACACATACTATTATTATGCCTTACTTAAACCTTTTGTTTCATGTCTCGATTATATATATACAATCACACTTGTATATATTGCTTAAACAAGACCGGAATTTAATCGTTTGTCACATTAAAGTCAGATAATCATGGACGACCGGTTTTTCAACACCTTATTAACATTGACTAACAATCAATGTGATCGCCTTGTCCATTGTAGAAAGTCTGTTTGTTTATATAGCAACCCACTAGTAATCAATGCACTCTCAAAGTCAAATCAATAGGCTCTTTTGAATTCAATTGTTATGATTATGGACTACAATGAGACCGATCAGAGCGCTACATGCGGGCGAATTGGGTTACAATCTGATTCTACCATGCCCGAACCCACGAACTGTTACTGATTGGACGTGGGCATTAATTTGGCACCAATGTTCGGCGCGTCCGTAATAACTATATAGGCACGGTGGCGATCCCTCAATTCGACGACACCCCCAACCGCATTCGCATGCGGATTCCATGGCTCAACTCCATGACACTGAAGTGAGGTCACGCCCTCGCTAAGCGGGCGAAGCCCTACAGTTTTGCACTTCACTGGGATAATCACCATTTGGTGAGTGGACAGACTTGAAAGTCTCGTAGTTCATAATCATAATCAATTGAATTTGCTTTGTGACCCTTCAATAGGGTCATCCTAGGCACCTTGATCTCAATATGGCATGTTCTAGCTCGAGATCACCTTAAGGGGGATTATCTTGGTTGCATGTGTTAATTGATCACATGGCTAAGGTAAGTCCTATCCCGCCCATCGCCGCGTATCTGTGTTACTCGATACGTGTATAAAGGTATCTCGCCATACATCACCAATATTGTTGGTGTGAAATTGACCCAGCTCTACTCTTAGCATGGTACTATCAGACTTAACCAAGCCGACTTATAGTTCACTTAGATCCCTACCTTAATGAGTAATTTGTTTTGTGTTTCAATCAATGTGCTTGTAACTTGTGACTCTTGTTCAGTTCCAATTTCTTAACAAGCCCAGTTCTTAATCTACGTTCTGGTTCAAGACATGAAGTTGTTGATCCATTAGGCCATTCAATCCAATTCAATTTCAAACTCCATTCGACCTAGAATCTGACTTATTCGATTCCAATCCAAGAGTCTTAAATCTGACTAAGATCGACCTTTTGAACCTAAACTTGAAATTAGGTTCATTCAATTCAATTCAACCTAATATGAATTAGGTTCAATCCAATTTCAACCCAGAGCCTTGAAACAATTAGGTTCACTCCAACTTCAACTTCAATCTATCAATCCTTAAAAACTGAATTAGGTTCGATCATAGACTCAACCCCAGCCCATTCAATTTCAGTGCTCCGTAGTCTAAGAGGTCCTTAATTCTGAAATAGGCCATCTTTAGTCTGAATCTTTCTCGAGTCTAGCACCTTAAATCAGATTTAGGTTAGCCCATTCAAGTCTACTTTCGAGTTCAGCTCCTTAAGTCCAATACCTCAAGACTGATTAGTTGTTTCTAAGAGTTTCTGGTTCAAAGTGGTAATTCCTTGATTTTCAGCAAGATAGCAAAGACTCGCAACTTGGTCTCTAGGCCAGAGAGGCAGAAGTCATAAACAAATCCTACCTCCAACAAAGCCCATGTCTCTTGACCATCCATCATCCACAAAAAAGCCTAATCCTATACCTCCTTGGCCCAACTGAAAACATCAAACACCACTACCATCAAGCCTCATGATCCGCCCCAAGGCGGTGGCGTCATCCGATCTGCGCGGCCTTCTCTGGATGAGTCAGAGAGTCCTATCCTAGCCATGTGTCCCTTTCAATTCCTGTCCCTTTGAGTCTATGTAGTCTCTTCCTATACATTAAGCCGCGTACTTTGAATGACTCCATTTGTTTTCGGCAATATTATTTTCTAATTCTATGCAAGTCTCAAAACCTCATTGCCCACAATTGGTTTAATCTAATACTGATTTAATTATGAAATTGAACAATGCCCAAGAGAGGCCTCTTTCACAGCTCCACAAAATGACCCCTCCTTCCATTCCCTTTGTCCACATCAAATCAAAAACCCTTGCAACTTTTGAGCCACAAAACACTATCAATTAGACCATCTTTCTTTCATCCCCACACTAACCCCTTTGACCAAACGTGCGTAGGAAAAGACCGTGCAAAAGAAAGAAAAGAAAAAAGAATAAAATGGGCAAAAAAGAAAAGCAAAAAATCAAAGTTCAATTAAAATCTTCACAAAATGCAATGCAAATCCAAGTCAAGCCCAGATCAAAAAAAGCAAGTCTGAAAAGCACCACTGCGCACGTGGTCACTTCGTAAACATCAAGCCTTTTCAACCCTCAAACCAAGCCTCACATTACAACCTAATAATAGCCCTCTCACACGAGATTGTTCAAATCATTCACCAGAACTACGTTGGTCTGATTCCGTAAGGATACGTAGGAAGCCTCTTCTCGAGGTTCGACCGAAATCAGAATTAACATTAAATCGTTTGAGGCCTTTTGAGTGCTTTGACTTGCTAAGAATTCGATTATGGTTTTGCCAGTTTAGAACCTGACATATACTCATGTTTGAACCTACATCATTAGCCAACCTCGCGTCTAGCCACATCTTTGACCCCTTGTCCACAAATTTGACCCTTTTATTTCTCGAACCATGCCTATTCTTTGGTCACTTCAAGACTCATGACTCAATCCCAAAAGAAGTAAAGCCACCTGACCTTGTGTCAGTACATCTTGTTGGGGAACTCATCTACCTTGCTCTATGTTGATTCTAAGCCGTAAAACCACGTTGTCCTCAAGTCTCCGCTGGGGCTCAGTTGTCATCCATGGCTTCTATCATTGGTGGCCTTCTGTCTCTAAGGCCCATTCGTTTCATCTATTCTATCAAGTGGAAATCCTGAAAAAATCACTTTGAGAACCCATGTCTCTTTCCCAATCAAAGTCCTTTCTCGTCAATGTTAAGTCAAGTCACAGTCCGTCCAAATGTCACTTCTCTAAGTCACCTTCAAATGACCACTCTTCAATTGACAACTGTACTAGATTAGACTCTAGTATGCCTTCCATCTGTCTAGAACAGACCTTAGACAGACTCTTTCAAAGACAATTTCAATCAGATCTAGAATCAACATAGACAAGACACATTCGAATCATGTCTAGAACAACCTAGACTGGACTCTTCAAATCAAAGTCCTTTCAAATACATGTCAGAAATCAGACCTAGACAAGGCCATTCAAATCATGTCTAGTATCAGCAGACCTAACAAGGCACTTTCAAATCATGTCTACAATCAGACCTAGAGACAAGACACTTTCAAAATCATGTCTAGAAACTAGACCTAACTAGACTCTCTTCAAATTCAAAGTCACTTTCAAATCATGTCTAGAATCAGCCTAGACAAGACAACTTCAAATCATGTCTAGACAGACCTAGACGGGACTCTTTCAAATTCAAAGTCACTTTCAAATAGCTAGATGCCTAGACAAACTTCAAATGTCAGACACCTGACAAGTCATTTCAAATCATGTCTAGAATCAGACCTAGACAAGACTTCCCAAAATCATGTCTAAATCAGGACCTAGACAGACCTTCAAATCCATGTCTTGAACAGACCTCGACAACCACTTTCAAATTCAATGGACTCTCTCAGAACCCATTCTAAACCAACCTAGACAAGACTCTTTCAAATTCAATGACTCTTTCAAACTATGTCTAGAATCAGACCTAGGAACAAGGCCCTTCCCAAATTCAAAAACTCTTTAAAAATCAATGACTCTGCCATTTTACTCTCTCAATATCAGGTCACAAGTTACAAGCAACATTGCATGCCAAATTTCGGACTAGACATAAACAGAGAACCTATGTGTAACCAAGGTAGTCCTTAATCCTGATTAGGGCTATCATTTCAAGTAATGCTCATTTCTTGGAAAGCATGGGACGCGCTTGCATTCTCCCAGTCGCGAACGGAATGACCGCCAAGGACTCAGACACATACAAGCACACACGCATGGGACACGGCTTGCAGGTAAAACTAACGTTGTTTTGCAGGTACCACCTGGCGAAAAAGGTAACTCAGGGTTGCAGAACGTCTTGAGTTGCTCCTCCGTCCCGAAGAATACTTTTGACTTTTCCGTCTTAGAAACTACGTCTCTTCAGGACTCACAGTCAAGTGGGGGCTTCTGTAAGACACCCTGAAAATGTGTCCCCCAAATGAGATTCCGTGATGAAATGATCGCGTCTCGCGTTTGTTTCGGATCGGAAATAGATGCTTTGAACTCAAAGTTGGAAATACGTGAGGTCCGTACTTCGAACTTTGAGCAAAGGTCATTAACAAGGCAGACATAATTTTTTTTCGTTTTCTCGATAAACCAAGGTTTTTCAAAGGTTTTCAAACACGTACGCTGGCGATCCTCGTGCTGTTTGTTTTCCCATCATGTGCGTACATTTTTCTGAATCCTCCGCCAATATTTTCCCAAATTATTTTCTGTTTTTCTATGATTTTTAAGAAATTTTGGCAAATGTTTAATAGCAAATACGCAGAAAATACGTGAATAATTAGAAATACTC
>SNQN01008162.1:17643-30379 GCA_008642245.1 Bassia scoparia | reverse complement strand
CAAAGCATCACCAAGATAAAAATCCTAGCTGACTGCTCATCAGTGGTGCCTGCCAGCTCTAGACCCTCCATGAGCACGCACTGTGATGCTCGGTTATCCACGCTCTCAGCTCGTAGGCGAGAAGAAATCGGACCCAGCCACTCATCCAAATAAGGATCAGAAAGCCTGATATCGTTATCTAAAGGGATAAGCTTTTCAATGGAAGCAAGCCCGGTCAGCATAGCAAAGTCGTAGAGGGTCACACCCATTTCCCCCCACGGGAAGTGAAAGGTGTTCGTGGTATCCCAAAACCACTCCATCAGGCCGAACACTAAGATCTTGGGAGCAAGAGAATATGACTGACTAGTCAGGTTGAGGACAAAATCCTGAAAGGCACATCGCCCGAGGATATCCCATACTCCTCCATGACGCTCAAAGAACTCTCTACGGAAGAGATCACCAATCGTATGAGAGGTCCCGTACGTTCGGGTACGGTAGTCGCTCTGCACAAGGGATGACACGAAAGTTAGCAAACGAGACAAAACRAAAGGTAACCAGACAAGTAAAAGCAACACACCCGTCAATTCCTCGGACGAACAGAAATGTGGCAATCAGGGAAGCATCACAACTCAGAGTTGTCCCAATCAATCACCCTCCACCTTTGGCGAGAACTGCGCACCTGCTTTCCTCTTCGGACTGGCATTCTACAAGCAGAATAGAGAAAAGATTCAGAAAAGCGGGCAGCATAACGGCTAAAAATGGGCATCTCGCATACAAACAAAAGGCCCTCCAGGGGCTTATAAGTAACCAACACAACCATGGTCAAAGGAAATGCACAATTTCCTAGCAGTTGGAACAWTAGGCAAATAACTAAAAAGGTGAGAAAGAGCACTTCTTTTCCCCAGTTAATATACATGCCTAACGGAATGCACGATTCCACTCACAAACTCTATATGCAACGAGGATTTCAAGAAGGTGTATACACTCACTCATGCGCCATAATCCCCAATTTAGCAAGCAATCACCGTTAACAAATACTTTTTCAAGCTCTAAGCTACTTACAATGGTGAAATCATACATGGGCATCTACATTGTTGTAAATAAGCATGGAAAGGTTTATTCTATCATCAACAAGCAAGAATAAACAAGGTATATGCATAATTCAACAAGACATGGGCATAGCAAGTTACTATTCATCATCTTCTTCAAGTAGTAAGCTTACAATGGCATAACTCATTCAAATTTGCACCCAATTTGATGAAACAAGTTGCAAAAGACTCACATAAGCATGAATAATCCAAAGCGTTCAATAATTTCAAGCATACACAAGCAAGGGAGAAAGCCCCAATTTAATTGCACAAATTGACAAGGCATATTCGATCAAATGGTATGTTTTTGAGTATTACAATTGCAACTTACAAGTGAATTTTATACAATTTCACGAACTGATGGGCGCATCGCAACCGGGCGGTCACGTGCCGGACTGGGTCCAGTGCCCTCTGCTCCGGGGTTCAAATTAAGGGCGGCTCGATTTGTTTGCTTAGAATTGAATTCTTGCTTTTGCATATGTGAGTTATGCCTAGAGTGTGTGTTATACTCGAAATGAGTAAATAGGAGTCGCCACTGCACTTCTTTTGGAAGCTGCGGAACTCGTTTTAAGCCCTAAGCATGCAAAGTACTAGGCGGTTGTTTAACAGAATACTATGCAAATAGTGTCTAGTTTGTTGTGGCATTGTGTTGTTAATTCCATATTCCAGTGAGCCTAATGCCGGTTGTCCATAGTTATCTTATTAGGCGAAAAGACGAAATTGCAGGTCTTTGTTAAAGCATATTATAGTTGTGAGAAAGAATGTAAGCACTCTTACGGAGGAATTTAAATTATGCCTTAAGGTTGCTTTTTAATTTGAATTGTCAAATTGTTTGTTAATCAATATTAATGCAAATTACATAGAAAGTCGAATTTCTAAACAAGCATGCCAAAAGGGTGTTAGAATTGACGATGTTGGCCTCAAACCTACCTCACAACAAGATGTCGCAAACAAGGATTAGCTTTGGACCCTTAGGAACCTTTATCGAAACCTTTAGAACTTCAAAACCCCATAGATCTATTGCAAAAGAGTGCTTGAATATGCTTTTATATGTTAAATGTGTTTGGAAGTGTGAGTGTTTGTGAGAAGAATGAGAGAGAGAGAGAGATCAAGAGGAGAGAAGCCAAGAAGTCATTTAAAAAATCGTGAATGAAATAGAGGGGCTCCCTATTTATAGGCAAGGGTCAAAATCGGCCAAAAACAGAACAATTTTTTGGCGCAATTATGCCCAAAACTAGGCGGCGTAAGTGCGCTTATATTGCCCTGGATCGGCGATTTTCCCTTGCCTCGAATAGTGTGATTGCAATGAAATAATATGTAATATAATCATACGTGATTTTATATGATTTTACGGTCTGGTAGTATGCGATTGCGGCGATTATTTTGCGATATTCGGGTTCCTTTACCTCGAATAGCGAGATTGTAATGATAAATAATATCTCGAATACAATCGTATAAAATTATTATACGTGTTTTATAACGATTTTAGTTGATATTATTTCAATTTGTGGCTGATATTATCACGAAATGATCGGGATATTCGGCTGCCTCGGGAGCGTTGTCTCGAGGCAAAAAAATCCCGGGATGGCTCGCTTGCCAGTTTTGCGTTTTTGCTTAAGAATTCATTAAATATTTAACCATAAATTGAAAAATTATGGAAAAATATGTTAAAAATTCCTTGTAAAAAATAGGTGTTGTTCCAAAATTTCGTGAATTTTCGAATTGTTTTCATAATTTAATTAAATATCGCAAATTAATTTAATTATTGAAAATTCCGAAAATTGCCAAAAATGCCATAAAAATTCAGAAAAATTCCGAAAAATTCTTAAAATGTTTAAAAAGTAAGTTAAATAATTATGAAAATAAAACTTATTTTTTAGGTGCTAAATACCTGAAGAGGTGTCGGTGCAAGGGAATTTGCCTTTTTTAGGACCTGCCAGGTCTTAGCTCTCTCGATTGACTTTGTGTTTGGAGGGTGCTTATATTGGCCGTTTTGGGCTAGGGACAATGTATGTATCTATAGAAGCCCCCACTTTGGCTGAGTTGCAGAATGTAAATCTCGGTAAAACAAAAGCCAAAGTACCCTGGTACCTACAAAACAAATACGTTAGTTTTACCTGTACCCGCGTTTGCATGTTGCTTGCTTGTTTGTCTCTGTTGCTAACATTTTTGCTTCGATTCCTCTATGGTTTTGATTCCACCGGGACTTCCGTGATTCTGCCAATGGTTCTGTTCCAACTGGCGATCTTTGGGGAATTTCCCACTATGGTTCTAAATCCATTGGCGGATTTCATATAGGTTGTCCGCTTAGAATAATCCGTTAGGACTTCCTGGGAACTTCTATCTCAATGTCCACTCTGATGCCTTCTGTTAGGACTTCATGGGAATTCACCTGTCGTGTCCATGTTCGGTGCTTCCGTCTGGACTCCTTTTGGAGAGATGAAATGGTGTCCGTATCGGATGTCTCCGTTTGGATGTGTGCTTGTTTGATCTATTTTTCCCAATCTCGGCTAGTCGTTCCGGGAAGATTAAACATAATGTAACGTAGCTAGAGCCACGATCGCGTGTATTAGCGAATGTCTTTTTGCTGGTGTGCGCTTGATCTATTGTATCCCATCTCAACTAGTCATCCGAGGAGAACTAAAACTGGAGTCGGTAACGTCGCGATTATAGCCACGATCATGCAAAGCGAATGTCTTTTTGCTGAGGTGCGTGCTGATTTGCTGTATCCTCTCGGCTAGTCGCCCGTAGAACCAAAATGGTAAGGTAACGCCGCGTGTAGCCCGATTGCGTATAAGTATGTCTTTTTGTAAATGTATTGCATTGCGTCTACACAATTCGGGCTAACGCGATGCCCTTGAGAGGATGAGTTAACTCGACTGAGTAGGAATGTGCGCTTTGACTTTGGTCTGCTTATGATCTACACTTGATCGTGGCTATTGCTTCGTTGTGACTTTTGCATTCGCTTACGCTTGTTCCGGAGCTCTATAGGTGTATTTTTATAGCGCATTCGATGACTTTCGGGCCCATTTTGCTTGCTTAGGGCATTTTGGTCATTGTGCAATGCACTTTGAAAGTTTAGTTGGAATTCTCGGGATACCTACAACATTAAATACAACGCTTTGCGCGTACACAAGTGGGCCCACGAGAAAAGCTCTGAAAATAAGCCAAAAGAGCACGAAACTGGGCGCAATTTACGGCTCGCTATTTCGGCCTTTTTGGCTGAAATTCATGGCTTTAAAAGCCACTTTGCTTTCATTTGTCATTTGCTTCTTTGCTTTGTTTGTTGCAAGTCTCCTCTAAATCCATTGCTACATCTTGGAATTGCTTGGAAAGGCTGTTTGCCATTAAATTCCAAATTCAATAAGTTTACTACTCGAAACTTAAATTCACTGTAAGTTGCAATTGTAATACTCAAAAACAACCAATTTTATCGAATATGCCTTTGGTCATTTGTGCAATATTTAAAAAAAAAAAAAAAATTGGGGCCTTCTCCCTTGCTTGTGTATGCTTGAATATTGAACGCTTGGATTATTCATGCTTATGTGAGTCTTTTGCGAAACTTGTTTTTCATCAAATTGGGTGCAATTTGAATGAGTTATGCCATTGTAAGCTTACTACTTTGAAGAAAATGATGGAATAGTAACTTTGCTATATGGCCATGTCTTGTGATTATGATTACCTTGTTTATTTCTTGCTTGTTGATGATAGAATAAACCTTTCCATGCTTATTACAACAATGTAGTAATGCCCCATGTATGATTCACCTTGTAAGTAGCTTAGAGCTTGAAAAGTATTTTTTAACGGTGAATTGCTGCTAAATTGGGGCATATGGCGCATAGTGAAGTGTGATACACCTTCTTGAAATCCCGTGCATATTAGAGTTTGTGAGTGAATCGTGCAATCCGTAGGATGTATATTACTGGGGGGAAAAGAAGTGCTCTTTCTCACCTTTAGTTATTTGTCCTAATGTTCCAACTGCTAGGAAATTGTGCATTTCCTTTACCAATGGTAAAAGGTGTGTTGGTTACTTATAAGCCCCTGGCAGGGCTTTGTTGTAGGCGACGATGCCCATTTTTAGCCGTTATGCTGCCCGCTTTTTCTGAATCTTTTCTCTATTCTGCTTGTTAGAATGCCAGTTCAAAGATGGAAAGCAGTGGTCGCAGTTTCTCGCACAAGGTGGAGGGTGATTGATGTGGACAACTTCTGAGTTGCTGGAGCTTCCCTGATTGCCACATTTCTGTTCGTCCGAGAATTGACGGGTGGTGTTGCTTTACTTTCTGCGTTACCTTTGTTTTGTCTCGTTTTGCAACTTTTCGTTGTCATCCCTTGATGCTAAGAGCGACTACCGTACCGAACGTACGGGACCTTCTCATACGATTGGTGATTTCTCTCCGTAGAGAGTTCTATGAGCTCATGGAGGATATTGATTTCCTCGGGCGATGTGCCTTTCAGGATTTTTCCTCAACCGACTAGTCAGTCAATTCTCTTGCTTTCCCAAGATCTTAGTGTTCGGCCTGATGGAGTGGTTTGGGATACCACGAACACCTTTCACTTCCCTGGGGGGAAATGGGTGTGGAACCCTCTTTACGACTTTGCTATTGTCTGACCGGGCTTGCTTCCATTGAAAAGCTTATCCCTTTAGATAACGATATCAGGGCTTTCTGATCCTTATTTGTGATGAGTGGCTGGGTCGATTTCCTTCTCGCCTACGAGCTGAGAGCGTGGATAACCGAGCTCACAGTGCGTGCTCATGGAGGTCTAGACTGGCAGGCACCACTGATGAGCAGCAGCTAGCGGATTTTTATCTGGTGGATGCTTTGTACGACGTTGTTGTCCTGCATAAGGGCACGGAGAACAGAGTTCAACTTTGCTTTCTCCCAGTTTCCGGAGGATCTTTCTGCTTGTTTCGTCCTATGACAGGGCGGATTGCGGCTACGCTTACTGCTGATGCATTCCTTATAAGGTATAAATGTCACCAGCTGCGTATTGGCGCGTGCAATCGCTGTACTAGCTGAGCTGTTGGAGAGTACTCGAGTAATTTTCTTTTACTTGTTACCGCCTTGTTTGTATGATTTACCTCTGTTGGCTGATCATGTTAGCTTGTAACTGTAGTTTTGGTCGGCTTACGAGTACGTTTCCACGACATGGGCTTGGTTTGCCTAGGTGTCTCCCCATGCACAACCTGCTCAAATGGCTGTGTGATGATGCGGTGGACACCCCTAGACACTCCTGTCTTTGACTGGTGGGCTTCTAGCAGCCAGGAGTTTTTCGTCGCTTGAACCCAGCTGAGGTGAGTTTCGGTGGCCTTCACTTTATATGTTTTCATTGTTATGGCTTTGTGATATTACCACATTTTGCTGCAGGAGGAGTGGCGCCCATGGAGCGAGTGGGAACAGGGAGACCAAGGGAGGCTCGCTAACAACGGCCGAGCTTGCCTTAAAGGCGGTGCTCTTTTGGGGCCTCAAGGGCCTTTCTGTACCTTGGGGAGCGTGTAGTGAGCAACATAGCCTTCTAGCCTGCAAGTTGCCTACAGGATCCTCCAAACATTATGATGGATCAGGATCTGCTTGGTCACCTCGGTTGTCCAACGATTTGAGTCATGGCGAGGCATGGAATACAATCTACACTTGGTAACAGAGGGTCAGGAATTGCCTATGCGCGTGTTCATTGAGGAGCGGACTAGCCCGCCGAGTCGAGGCTAGTTGCTGAGGTATGAGTCTACTTATCCACACCTTTTCTTTGCATTTGCTTTCTGTTAGTTGATGCACTAACTTTGGCTTGTCTGGTACAGGCCTGATACGATCTTCGAGGGGATCCCCTTTGCTGACTGAGAATTATCCTAGCTCGAACGAGTTCATTCAGCCTACTCCTGCGAGCTGCTAGGCACGCTCAGAATCGATGCCCCCTAAGCTGGCCAGGTTAAGGAAACACTTTACTTGTTTGATTCTGCTTTTTCATGCTAGTATTTACTCATGTCTGGACTTACTTATCTGGCGAAATAGAGCCTCGGCAGGCGTTATGAGGGTGCTGGGAGATATAGATGCTTGGAGACACTCCTTCTGTCAGTTGTGACAGGACTCGAGTAACCTGCACCAAATCGAATCTCGTTATTTCCAATGCGTTTGCAGGGTTAGGAATCCATTTTGACTAGAAAATACTTTGCAGGTTTCATCAGTGGCGACGGAATGAGGATTGCCTTAATTGACGACGGAGATGCAGGAGATTGAGACCGGTCCCTTTCGGGTGGAGCTTTGACTTCCCGTTTCTCAGCTGGTCCCTCGTCTTAGTTACTGTACCCAGGAACCGTCTACCTATAGTTCCTTTCCCTGATGGGCTGCCAGACGAGGCTGCTTGCAAGTTGCTAGCGTCACTCAGTTTTTTGATGTGTCACGAGCAGTAGATGTACTGGTCACCTGTAGGAAGGGCGGTACCCTAGCTTTGCATTTGTTGATTTAGGGACTTAGCTGATAGACCTACTTAGACTTATTGTTGATTTTGCTTAACTTTTCGACTTGACTCGTCTAGGTTAGACTATGAGTGTTTGTTTGTAAATATGCCTAGGACCTGGAACAACTCTAAGACATAGCTCTTTTTTTGTAATGCCGAGCTGTTGATTACCAATTTGCAAAAGTCAACTGCAAAACTATATCAATTGCATGTATTAAAAACTTCTCGCTAAGATTGATGTGATGATCTTGGTGTTGTTGCATATGTTACTGCGTTGTTGAGGCGAACGTCGACTTATTCCTCCATGGGATAATGTAGGGAAGGACCTAGTTGGACTAACAACTGCGTGCCAAAGCGCATTCGAGTAGCAATAGAAGGAGCAAAATCGGCCAAATTTGCTGCAAACTGGCGTATTATGCCCAAAATCGAGTTAATTGTTGCTTCGAATTTCGATTTTAGGCAAGTTTGTTCGGCCTAATTACTTATAAATAAGGGTTATAGATGGCCCTATTCATTCATTACAGGGAACTCCGTTAGTGTTTTAAAAAACCTCTCTTACATTGCTTTAGACTTCATTTAATTCATACATAGAAGAATTGCAACAAATCAAATGGGGAGAAGACTTTTGCCTAATGGTTTTTGAATGATTGCTTCAAAGCTTGGATGCTCATGAAAGGAGGGACCTTGCAAGGCTGAATTGTTGTGTTCTCTTGACGTAAGGTATGTAAGTCCGATACAAACCTTCTTTATGTGCTATAAGCCCTGTGGACCCAATTTTGACGCCTGCGATTTGTCTTGGAACAAGGAAATTGTTCCTGTTGCCCAAGGAACTTGGTCTATTATTGTCTGGCTTGTTTTAAAGTCTCCCTGTATCCCTAAATACTACTGATCGCTTTGTGTAATGAATATGAGTGATACTTGAGGCTTAGTCCAACTGTTTCCGACGCATGTGCTATTGGTTGGGAAATTGACTTGTGCCTTGAGTTGGACTATATTGCTAGTGATGCTCTTGTGCGTAGAGTTTATCGTAGACGTGGCAATATGATCTGCGTTGTTTGCACGTTTCTTTTTTTGTCCATGGACAAGCGAATGTTGGGGTCCCGCTAGGCATTATTCTATTGCTTGAGCAATGCGAGGTTAGCCGTACTCCTACGCCGTTGTGCACAAGGGAGTTATATTCATGATGCTGCGACCGTCTTAAGAGAGGATGCGCAGCGCCCTTGTTGGAATGCCTGTTTTATTGCAAGGTATAAGATTGCCGTCTGAATATTTGGAAAATAGTGCAATTGCATACAATATATTGCTTGTTTATTGAGTGATACTAAATATTACACATGCTTTGTTTCTTGACAGATTTGGCTGATGGAGCGTTTTGAGCTAGTTGAGGTGCCCCAGATCCTGTCAATATTCTGCTCTAAGGATTTCTTTTCCCGTAAGAGGGTCATGTCAACCAAACTCAACATGAGTGGATTCTTATCCTTGTTGACCGTGGCATTTCTCGTGCGGGCGCATTGTGACTGTCCTTGGTGGGGGTATTAGGGAATGGTACATACTCCGCTTGTTTTCATATGTGCGCGTGCTAGCTTGACTGCGGTTGACCTTTATATTTTCCTTCAAGGGTGATGAGGAATTCGGGGAAGTTTCAGCTTATCCTACTCGTTGACACAGTTCGTTCTAAGACAAGAGTTCGCTGCATTCGCAACATGCAAATAAGAGTGGGAGAAATACTGGGAATCCCATACTACCACTTGAGGTGACCCACTCTAGAAGTGGCCAACAACGATTTCTGCTCATTACCATGTCTGAGTGGATGCCACTTATGTGATGGGCCGTGCTGAGGCAAGACGTTGCGGAGTCAGAAGAACCATAAAGAAGAGCAAGAGATGGACTGTGACTCTACTAGACCATCTGCTGCTAGTCTCTAGGGCTGTTTTCTACTTAGGACGACTTGGTCTAAAGAAGGTGCCAGCTTTGAAGTAGCTGAAAGACTTCCTCTTTTAAGATGACTCAAAATGTTGGCTAGAGAAAGATTGGGCCTAAAGAGATATTGGAGGGGGTTTGCTAAAGGAAGGAAGGCTATTGTGGAAAGATAGAACCAAGAGACGCCAAATGCTGGTAAGGAGCCTAAAGCGAGAGCTCAGGTGCAGAAGAAGGATGAACGCCAATGCAGAGCAAGAAGAGTAGAAGGAAGCAGTGATTGCACTTTTTCACAACTCTGTTTAATCTTAATGTTTTTTTTATTAGATGATAAAAAGTGATTTGGCTTGCTGAGACACTAAAATGTATCTCCAAAGAGTAACCGATGATGAAACATAATCACCGTTTCTGTGAATCGATAATTGTTTCTAAAAAGACGCTATTTGAAATCTCGTGAAAAGCCTCAAAATATGTGAAGTCAGCTCATAATCATGTGCGAAGGTCAAAAAGAGGCAAAAAGCTTTTCTTTTATTTTCTTTTATTTTTTAGAATGTTTCTATTTGGTTTTTAGAGTTTTTCAAAATAATTATATTGGTGATTTTCATGATTTTCACTTTTCATTGCATTTCTTCTCATTTCTGAGTTCACACATGTATTTTTTAGATTTATTTTTCTGATTTTTCTATAATTTTTCTATGAATTTACAATATTTTACAAAGATTAAAATACGCAAGAACATACATAAGAACAAAATCAGGAAAATACTTTAAAATACCCAAAAGATCTTGGAATATTCTCAGAACCCTCTAGAACCATATTAGAAGTGCTAGGTTCATGGCAAAATCAAAGAGAATCGGAAAATCTTCCGTATAAATTTGAGAATACGTGAGATTAATTTGAGGGAATACGTGAGCGTATATACGCTCAAACTGAGCATATATACGATCCATTGAGCGTATATACGCTCCATGTGAGCGTATATAGCGCTCCTTGGATTCGTAATAGCTCATGATTCAAGAAGATTCCGAATTTCCAATGCGTATAATACGCCCAACTGAGCGTATCTACGCTAGCGCGAGCGTATATACGGCTCAGCGCAAAGCGTATATATGGCTCCTCTGAGCATATATACGCTTTAGTTTGAGCGTATATTCGCTCGTTTTGAGCAATACTTACGTCTCGTTTCTGGTTTTTTGCGCCAATATGAATACAACCCTCTTACGCCTCGAATTTCCGGGGACACGGCATACGTTGCTAGGCTTTGCATACTCTCTTGCTCTCTTATCATACCTCTACCATTTAAAACACAAATAACGATTCTAATACGTCTTTTAAATCAATCAACGACGAAATCAAAGTATTACCTCTGAGGTTACTCACCAAAACGACTCATTTCTGTTTCTTTTCTAATTTGATTAACATTTATTACGAGTGTTTAATTCGATTAACAAAAATGTAAAAGTCAACTCGTTATTACGCTCTGTGTAAATTGTAGGAGTTTCATCACTTTTTTTGATTTTCACATAGTTTTGCATCTTCGTATTTGGTAGACCCCAGTTTTTACTCGTTCTACATGGTAAGATTTTTAGAAATTTTTTATGGAGTTGTTTAAAACTGGGGTCTACCCATATAGAGATTTCCGTGCACATTTTTTTCCAAAAGCTCTACCAGTAGAAGTAAAAACTAGGTCGCGTACCCATGTCATTTTTTTTTTTCAAAAAAGCTTACCATGTACGAAAAAGAAGAAACTGGGGTCTACCATATAGAATTCTCCTATTATTTTTGTTCATTACTACGCTTCTTTGCATTTTGTATAGCAAAACTTTAATGAGTGCGCTTTTTCTTCATCAATACTAACAGTTGTTTGATTTGTTTAGCGGATTCGATCGAAGCGCTATCATTTTATTTATTATTTTTCTAACAATTTGTTTTTGCCAGCGCACAGGATGATGTATATTTGTATATGCATATTGTATATATGTTTTGTATTGCCATTCGTTTGGCATCTTTAATAAACGTTAGACACCTGAAAATGTGTCTCCCCAAATGAGTATTCCGTGATGAAAGATAGACCGCATCTGCGCGTTTTTTTCGATCGGAAAAGATGCTTTGAACCACGAAAGTTGGAAATTACGTGAGGTGTACTCGGAATTATTGAGCAATAGGTCACTACAAGCAAACATATTTTTTCCTTCGTTTTTCTTGATAAAACAAAGGTTTTCGAAGGTTTTCAAAGGTTTTCAAACGAGTTAAACTGGCGATTCTCGTGCTTTTTGTTTTCCATCATGGTGCGTCACATTTTCTGAATCCCGCCAATATTCTTATAACTTTTTTTCTGATTTTTCTTATTGATTTTCTATGACAATTTTGCAATGTTTAAATACGTGCAGAATACGCAGAAAATACGTGAATAATTAGAAAATACTCCGGAAATACGTGGAACCTTCTAGAAATATCCTAAGAACTCCTTGCTTGGAGAAGCAAGGGTGTCTAGTTGCGTGTCGAATCAAGGGAAATCACCGATCAAAATCGGAGGAAATCAAAATATATCGCAGGTGTTTTGGAAAATATATACAGACAACCCATGAGCGGTATTAATACGCTGAAAATGGAGCGTTATATACGCTCTGATGAGCGTATAACGATCACATTTGAGCGTATATACGCTGCAAGCTTCCCATACGAATTTTGCCAAATTTCCATAGAAAAAGAGAAGCGTATATCGTGTTCAAGGTTCTTGCTATCAAGTGGAAATCCTGAAACAATCCACTTTTGGACCCTGTCTTTTCCAATCAAAGTCACTGTTCTTCGCCAATGTTAAGTCAACAGTCTCGTCCAAATGTCACTTTCTCTCTAAGTCCACTCTCAAACACACTCTTCAATGGCACTGGTACTGAGGATTAGACTCTAGTATCATCCTTTCATGTCTAGAACCAGACCTGAGACAGGCCCTCTTTCAAAATTCAAAAAGCCACTTTCAAATTTCATGTCTAGAATAGACCTAGACAAGTACTTTCCAAATCATGGTCTAGAATCAGACTTAGACAAGACACTTTCAACATGTCCTAAAACCAGACCTAGGACAAGATCCTTCAAGGACTTCTCAAACCATTCTAAATACTCATAACCTAGACAAGACTCTTCAAGGACTCTCTCAAATCATGTTTAACCACGACCTACGACAATGCCACTTTCAATGACTCTCTCAATCTATGTCTTGAACCAGACCTAGACAAGCCCACTTTCAATGAACCTCTCCAAATCATGTCCTAGAACCAGACCTAGACAAGACTCCATCTTGG
>SNQN01008162.1:0-17618 GCA_008642245.1 Bassia scoparia | reverse complement strand
TGTAAATGTCCTAAATCACAAAAATGTCCTAAATTGCTCCAAATGTCCTAAAATGTCCTATATATCTATGTATATCGTATATGTATAAAATGAACGACATTTGACACAATTTTTGAGTTGTTGTGTTATGTTTAATGATACTCTGGTTGACTAGGCCTAATTTACAAGTCCAGTTTGATTAATGATTTCGTTCTAACATGCACAATTATGCTGATGTGAAGTTTGTATTTGTGTATTAGTTATGCTCTTGGTCAGGGAAGAGAAATAGTTTTATGTCTTGTGAGAATATATATTGATGCTAGTGTGTACTACTTTTGGATCTAGGAATGGAAGATGGCGGCGATGAAATTTTTTACGATGCAAGTCCAATAATGAATGTACCTAGCTTGGAGGACGTGAATGTACATAGCTTGGAGGACGCGAATGTACCCAACTTGRAGGACATGATGCTAATCGGTACTTTGAGTGGTAATAAAGAAAGTCTCACGATTGCAAGCTTGAAGGACCTAATGTTAAGTGGTACTATAAGTGTCAATGAAGAAAGACTCGCGAATGAACCAAGTTTGGATGACATAAACCAAACTGGGAATGCAGTTGTTAYGGAAACAACACCCAMGAATGTACGAAGCTCACAAGAGGGCACAAATATATCATTTGWTCTTGAAACTCCTTCTGATGAATTATGCCCACTCCAAATTTTCAAAGTTAATCACATGATGTCAACTCAATGAAAGATCTTCAATTGACCCCTCTTGATTTAACATCAATAAGAAGCAATGATTTGACAACCATAAAGGAGGAGAAGGTAGTTGAGGCTCCTAGAGTGGGCATGGTGTTTGGATCTATGGAGGATGTAGAGACTTATTACAAAAAATATGGGAAGAGTATGGGGTTCGGTATAAGYAGGACACAAGGTGCCTATAATAGAGCTAAAAAATGAAGGGCCACAACCTAGCGATGTGAGCAGTGGGGCAAATGTGAAACGAGAGATATAAGGGAGATAATAAAGCGGTAGAAGAGGATGRAGGATGGTGGAAGTATTGTCGTGGAAGAGGCAAAGGGTCAAAACAAGCGCAAGTCAATGAAATGTCAATGCACTACSAAGATTTATGCATTTGTAAGATAAGACGGTGAATRGGAAATAAGATCGGTTGTTCTAGAACATGCTAACCATACTCCCACCCCCTCCAAGTCAAAGTTGGTGAAAGAGTATAGGATGCAGAGTTTTACGTCTAGTGTGCGTACAAGGGTACTGAACTACACATCTATTGGATTAAAAGTGTCTCAAGTTCATGAATGTTTAGCTAGACAAAGGGGTGGCCTTCAAAATATGCCCATTACCGTGAAAGATATCAGTCATGTTATGGAAAATGAGAGGCGCTTGAGAATGCAGAGTGGGGATGCCAATGCAATAATGAGCGAATGGAGAAGGAAAATGGTAAATTCTTCCATGCTCATAAACAAGAAGATGAAGGGTTCTTGCGGGATGTTATTTGAATTAATGGTAAAAGTCAAGTTGTATATGAAGACTTTGGCGTTGTAGTTGTCTTGAGCATCAAAGGCTACTAGTGAAAGAAATTGCTTCTTATCCCCATAAATGTGTCTTGAGCATCCACTGTCCATATACCAATAGGTACTTCCCTTCACTTTAGCTTTCAAGAACAAATAAAACATTAGGTTCAGGAACCCAAATATCCTTGGATCCCTTTTCAACAACATTAGGCTCTTGTTGGTCTTTCCTTCTCCAAACCAACTTTATATGTTTGTTGTTCTTATTCACGCTATTTCTCCTAGCTGGGCAATCATGAATCTTGTGCCCATTCATACCATTATGATAACAAACATTTACCTCATTAGTCATGACATACTTACCTCTCTTGAATTCCTTTATCCATGTGGTTTCCATGGGGGACCAGTTAGTCCTGGTTCTCTTTCTAGTGTAACCAAGACTAACTTTTCTCTTGTTGCCTCTTGATGAGGTCAGATGACTCAATGTTTCCTGTGTAGTCAATAGTTTGTCGACATGCCTATGACTATCATGAAGCTCTTTTTCTCTAGTTTCAAGTGTCTTATTCAATAACTCGTTTTTCTCTCTTAGAAGATCAAAATCACTTTTTAAAGCTTCTATTTGTAGATTAAGCTTTCAAACCATAGGGTCAATAGTCATGTCAACAACCATTGGATGTTTGCCTTTTTTTTCAATTGATAAATCTCAACATGAAAAACACAAAATTTACCTTCATATTCATCAATCATATCACTGACATCTACATTGGTACTTGCAGGAGAAATAGTGAATTGTGCAGCTTTAAGTGAAGCAATCTCCTTGTATGAATCTTCTAAGTTGAGAGCCAATATTTCAAAGGCTTTTAACAAGGAAGTTCTACTACAGTAGTTTGCTTTACTTCTAGCTGTTGAAAAGTTACAAGAGGACAATAGTGTTTTTTTTTTTTTGTTGATAAGTCTTGGAACCAAGAAGGTCAGAATTCTCTTTCACCATCACCAAGATAGTTTGATTTATAATATCTGCCTTTTCTCAGTTCCATTACACCTTGTCCAATTCAACCTCTAGTACTGACTACTTAATATTCAAATTCATTAGGCAACTTCCGTCTAGAGTCTAGGTGATCACACTGGCATGGAAATTTCCACATTTAGCCATTTCTTAACCTCTTTTGCTAGTTATGTAGGTCTCACCTAATTTATGCATTCGTCTAATAAAAGAATCAATACAAAGCAGCATATTTTCTCTATCAAATTCATGCTGCATATCTTCTCTAACTTGTTCTAATTTACCTTGTGTTCCATGTAGTACATCCTTCTTTGCCATCGAAGCCATTTCTGGATGTGCTGGTTCCCCTCTCTAGTTCTTGGATCAGATGTTGTCTCGTTGATGTTTTTGTAAAGCAGTTGAACAAACATAGGGTTTAGGTGCATTCGTTCATCGCTCATCAAACCTGAAGTGGAATCACCCTACATGGATCGCTATCATGAAATGCATTCTTGTAAAGCTGCTTATCACCAAGTTTAGATCTTTTATCTTTCCACTTGGGACAATCTCGAATGAGATGTCTCTTATTCCACACTTGTAGCAGCCTACAGAAGAGGAGTTAAACTTGAGAGCCAATATTTCATAAGGCTTTTAACAAGGAAGTTCTACAATACAGTAGTTGCTTTACTTTAGCTTTTGAAAAGTCAAGAGGCACAATAGTGGTCGATAAGTCTCTGGGAACCAGAAGGTAGATCTTCTCACCAATCACCAGATAGTTTGATTTAGAATATCTTGCCTTTTCCTAGTTCACCATACACTTTGTCCAATTCAACCTCTAGTCTGCTACTTGATTTTTCAATTTCATGGTAAACTTCGTCTAGAGTTCTAGGTGATCACAACTGGCAATGGCAATTTCACATTCAGAGCGTTTCTCTTTAAGTTCTCTTTTGCTAGTTATGTAGGTCTCACTCTAATTTATAGCATTCGTCTAATAAAGAATCAATACAGCAAGCTATTTTCTCTATCATATTCATGCTGCATATCTTCTCTAACTTGTTCTAAGTTTCCTTGTGTTCATGTAGTACATCGCTTCTTTGCATCAAGCATTTTCTGGATTGTGCTGGTTCCCCCTCTGGTTCTTGGATCAGTGTTTCATCCCTTGATGTTTGTAAAGGCAGTTAAACAAACACTAGGGTTGGTGATTCTTCATCCTCATCAAACCCCTGAGTCAGAATCCACCCAACATGGATGCTATCATAGCATTCTTGAAAGCTCGCTATCACAAAGTTTAGAATGTTTATCCCTTCCACTGGGAACAATCTCGAATGAGATGTCCTCTTATCACCTACCGATCTGTGCAGCTACAGAAAGAGGATTAAACTTCATTAAAATACCTAACCCTATATGAGTTTTTTTCCTCTGTTCAAGAAGAGTTTTTTTAATCTTGTTGTCATCATTTCAATCTCGATATCTTCCTCTTGGCTATTTTGTTATCCTTAAGAGCAAGTGCCATTTGGCTGGTTCCTTTCATAGACTTTGAGTAAATAGCATCTCATGAGTCATTGAGGGAACCAATGAGTCAGCAGTTCTAGAGACAAGGTGGACAAATCTTTTGCATCATAGATTGTTGTTACCTTGGATGTTCATGCTTTTTTCAAACTGCGCAAAACTTTTCTCATAAGAAACTCATCAGAAAAGTTCTTACCGAGAGATCTAAGATCATTGACAATTGTCATAAATCTACGAAAACAGTCATTGATCTTTTCATTTTTATTCATAGCAAATAATTTATACTTAGACATAAGTAAATCAATTTTAGACCTTTTTACCTCACTAATTCCCTCAAAAGCAAGTTCGAGGGTGTCTCGAATCTCTTTTGCATTGCTGCAACCAGAGAKCCGGTTTGTTTCATTCTCACCTATTGCCTGCCCTAGTGTAGAATTGACATTGCCTTTGCATTCTYTTCCAGCAGTTTGTAGTCAGCAATTGTTAACTCGCTATCCTTATTGGGACTAAGGTTTCCTTCATTGTCCTTCTTGGTGATCGTATGAAGACCATTCTTAACTACAAGCYAACACTCRTAGTCAATCCCCATGATTACTTTCTTGTTCTGTTCTTCCACCAAGTATAGTTRTTCCCGTTAAACTTTRGTGTCTTGTTGTCATACCCTATAGCACTGAGTTCTTGAGTACTCACACTTGATTCCTCTAGATGTTACTCTTGCGAGAAGCCTTGGCTYTGATATTAATTAAAGCACTCAAGAGAGGGGGTGAATTTAGTGTTTGGTACTCRTAGTCAATTTTTTGCTTATTTTGATTGAGTGAGGAACCAATTGGGCTRGCTCCTGTGTGTGCAGCGGAAAGTAAAGCAAATAAATAAGGAAGACACAAGATTTAACGAGGTTCAATCAACTATGGTCTACGTCCTCCTACCYTATGTTTTCTTATTAATCTATTCCGAAAAATAAGAAATTCACACCCTACTTTTTCCCTACTMCGGGAACCAGTACACCCCACACTCTACTCCGAGTGTGCACTCTAGCTTACACTCGTAAGCCCTTGTGTTTGAAGTCACAAACACTCACCCAACCTTCGACCCTCTGTAAAAGACTTTGATAATATCATTTTCTCTCTTTTGTTCTCACTTCTGAAAAGCTAATTAAGAGAAATTGTTTAAGCTCTCTAAGTGYGCTCTTATATATGTCTCGATGAAAAGTTTTGTGCTCAAGTGTGTTTATCTCTCAAATAATGTCAATTATAAACCGTGAGAGAGTTATCGAATATGGAAGATTAGATGAGTATATATAGACTTGGATGCCTAACCCTAGTTTCTTTAATTCACACAAACTTGATGATTAAGCATAAATAGTGGTGAATTATAGGAAAGTTTTATTATCGTACAGCGATTTTACATAAAGAAATAAAATAACAAAAGATAATCTCCTAGGATTTTGACAACAAATATATTCAACATTTTCCCAGTGTAGAGATATTTTAAAGACAAATTTTTTGAAAAAGATTTTGTAGGACTTATGAAACCAAATTATTCATTAAATTTATCCTAGATGCAGGGAGATATGTTTCAAAACAGCATTTTTTTTGAAAATATTATACAAAATTTTAAAACTCGATCTATAATAGTTATGACCAGTGAACCTGATTCTAACTGTTTCTGTATTAGAGAATCGTAATCAGAATTTTGTCCAAAACTTTGTTCTATGATTCATACATAGTCAACCACTTATAAACATTATATACACAAAATCCAAGACATCTATGGAAGACATTATGAATCTAGATAAAATTAAAGTAAAATCTTCTTTTTATGTAATCTTAAGAACTTAAGATGATCACTTGCTGTCATATCAATTATGATACTCCTTTTTTTCTAAATTGTCTTCTAAAGGTCATATACTAAGTTTGGGAAATCAGACTAATCCTCAAATGTAACATGAGTTAATGCAAAACCAATTAAAGAGTATGTGATGTTTCCAGTAACGTCGAGGAAAGTTCATATGGTTATCCATAACAAGTAAGAAACTTTAACATATCAAACGATTACCCTGCTATAGACAAGTTAAGTTCAATAAATAGATCCGTATAAGTATACTTGTTTGGGGAAACAGTGTTTCTAATATAGGCTGGTTCTGACAACTAATTTCAACTGATAACGATATAATTCTGTAGTATTGTTTCTGTTGTCATGCATTTCAAAACTAAGGAACTGCAACAATTCCCTTTTTGATGATGTCAACTAATCGCGGTTTCCCTGCTGCACAAGAATTTAATGCAATAAACCGTCATTAAGTTAGAACCAATGACGGATATAAAATTTAACACACAGAAAACTTAAAATCGAAAAAGACTTAACCAAATGAAAAGACACGAGTTATCAATGGCGAATAAAGCTACGTTACCTATAAAAAGACAAAAATAAAGATATTGTCGAAGTATGCTAGCTTGTTCTACCGAGTTGAAAACTTACTTCTGCAATAATTTGACTCATCTTAAAATATAGCAATAACACCGTGTCTTCATCTTTCGTTCTAATTTATGTCCTTTCCGGGTCTCATTAAATGACAGTAGATCAATAAACGTCGCATTTCGATTTGTGAAATTGTTACTAAAACAGCAATGTGTTTGCATTTTATAGAGTAATGAGACAACGCTCCGAACGAACATATTTTGGGATAAAAAGTGGTTAATATAACACAATCATAACAAAAAGCGGGGAATTCAAATATATTAACTGACGGGTCGTTTGGATCTCTTGCGCATATTAAAATCTAGTTGGTTAAAACCATAGTCGGGGTGTGCACCACACGCGCGGAGACCGCGTGGATCAGGACAATATAGATCGAGCCATCAAGTATCTATATGTTATAGAAAACTGCATAGTAATTTAGATAACGAGTTACTAAAGGGTATAACTAATTAAGTCGGTATTACAACCAAAAAATACCTTCCACTAGGATGGAAAAGTTATATAATAAATGAGAGAACAGGCTAAACTCTTCCATCTTAAAAGATAAGCTTAAGACAGTATAGGTACAAACAACATCAAAAATAGCCGAAAAGGCTTTATGTTTTCTCCTCGTCCTATCTAACATTGTCTTCTTTCGTGAGAGAATTAGTCTACTCATTGAGACATCCATAAAATAAGTACATTTCTTAACAGATAGACCATTGTGTGAGGGATAAGGGTAGAGGTTCATCTTATCAGAATTACTAGTGTTGAATGTGTAAAGCGACAAAATTAATTCTGGATATTTGTTATTTTGGTTAAAAATATCATTATCGTAACGTCCACATCTCATTTACCACCCTACTAATGAAGTGTTTTTCCATGTATTGGTTTTTTTCTATCTTATTTATCATGAGGTTTTAGTTCCATTTTTGGTGGTTATTTTACTATCATACTTGCTCTCAGTTAGGAGATGGTTTGGAGTTATGCTATTTTTGTATTTGCGCGGTAGGAAGATCGATTATATTCTAAGTGTTATAATGATATTTCTGTTATTGATTAAGTAATACTCTAGAGTTTGCTCACTTTGATTACATAGTGCAGAAATGGAAGAAAGTTCATGCAATGTTAAGAGTAGATCGTTAACCGGCTCTTGATTGACATAGGCAAATGAATCACACTCTGCAAAAGACTGGGTGACAATACGATGTAGGACTAGAGACGCTGTACTGATCATTACTTAAGATCGCTACCGTAGCACCACAGAAGCGTTTTCGACACAGGGAATTATGGCGCAGAAAGTGGCATAGATATCTATTGCAGCGCTGACCGGAGCGAAGAATAGAGGCTCAACTTTCAGCAATGCCGAATGCACGTTCATGCTGATCGTAGTGGCGGCATCAAAGGAGAAATTAGAGGGAAAGTAGAACAATTAAGATACATCCGGAAGAGCCGTCAAGGTGAGCACGTCAAACAGGGGTAATTGCGATCTAATTAACGGGCTTTACGACGCTAGGACAAGATGGAGTTTACGTTTGAAACCATTGCGAGGCTGTAATAAATAGTGAATTGAAAGACAGAGAGGGGTAGAAGGAGATAAGGAATTGATAGCAAGCAATATTTTTCTTATGTCATTTAGGCTTTCAGTTAAGCACACAACGAGAAATCGAATTTAACAATTATTAAGAAATTGGTTAAGTATTAAGAGTTACTCAATTTTACTCACCCAAAATAATCTGGATTTTCACAGAGCGCACCCTTCACATAATACATAAAACTATGGTTAAGTGGTTATATATACAAAGATTAATTTAGAGTAGAGTTGTAGGCATAGGGTAGAATAAATAATATAACTATGTATAGTGAATTACGTAGCAAGTTGATAGTTGTTATTCTAATTGTGTAAACTGGAGGTAATATAATCTATTCTATGAAATCAATCAAATAGCTATAATCAGATTTATACCTTATAATCATTTAATTAGAATAAGGCTATTCGTTTCTATCATATTGTATTAAAAAATATCGATTTTTAAGCTTCAGTTTTTATTGCCACAACAAGTTTATTCTTCACATCTCAATGAATTCAGAAGCTTTCCGTAAACCGGCACTAGGAGAATTTCTTTAGTTTAGTGGAGGTTCAATCTTATATACATTAGTATAACGCAACAGAGGGGACGCCTACTAGAACAAAAAAACATTTGGAGCGGTTGACTAGCTTGAAAGATGAGAACAAACCTACTCTCAACAACTACTCGTTGGTTGAAGTAAGGAGATTTAGAGTTTACAGATAATCTTGAAAAGAATTAGAAAATACAAAGGTTATGATATTAAACAACTAGCATCAGGGATCGGGGGTGAATGTTTTTCTAAATACCAGAATCCAGGCTAAGCACTCAAAAGATTGTACGGATACATTTCTTATTAGGTATACGATTTGGCCTAGTTATTAATCGGCTATTTTAAACTTCGTTCATATTGGATGTATAGTTTAAGTTGTCTAATCTCTGATGATTCTAATCTTGTCTCGAATTCACTTTTTGTTTCTTTTATTCGCTAGTTGATCTGTACATCGTTTTTTTTGATTATTTCATCTAATAGATGTCCACATCTTTATTTATTCCATAAAAAAAAACTAACAAATATAATCTACAAGTTTGGAACAACATTGTCATTAAACAATCACCTAAACAAGTGGATTAGTATTCAAAATTGGAGAGATTAAGACTAAATTAGGCGAAAATGCAAATCACGAAAGTAAAACAGACTAATTTTAATCACATCAGGATCGACGTGTAGCATGATGATGGCAGTCTTGAGATATGTATTAAATTTGGCGTTGATAAGCAGCACTGGTTGGAGTCGTCGGATCTTCTATATCAACTTAATGAGAAACTTCTTCTGTCTAACATCCCTACCTTTTTCTCATTTTTGTTTTTTGCTGCTTGTATCATTGAGATGTGTTTTGATGTGGTTGATTTGTCTCACATTTAAAGAATTCTATCTCCCTTTAACCTATTTGAATTAAGTTTTGGACCCACAAAATAACATCGTATACTGAAGCTCAATCTTCAATAAGTATGAACACAAAATAAATATCAAAAATAAATGGGACCACAACGTATGTCTAAAAACGACAAAACTAATTTGGCCTTGGTGGCTAGCCAGGCAAGTAGGAAGGATAACCAACCGTACAGATGGATGTTAGTTTAAGTTTTGTTAGTATCTAGTTAGGGCCGATCACAATAGAGCCTAATAGGTTGGTGTAACACGATTAGCGGTGTAATGTTAGCGAACATATGACAAAACTCTAGATTTAGATGTTTATAGAAAATTTGACTATATGTGCAAGAGAATACTGATTTTGTTTTTAATTTTAGGATTAGACTTCATCGGCTATATACAAATTGTCTCAGCTGAAAAGCTACGCGGGCATGGGCGAGACGGCTTGAAATCAAAGAGTGGCGCGTGGTCTCAGGGCCTTGAAAAACAAGGGGCCAATTTGAGTATATGTAAAGTTTATCTGTCTAAGTAAAAGAAGAAGAAGATTGAAGCAGTGGATAGATCATCTGGGCTTTGTTTTGGGGATTCCAAGTTCGATCTTGTAGTGATGCAATTTAATTTTTACAAAATTGTGTGGCCATAAGATATAAGGAGCTAGTAAGGGATGCAGTGGCGCGGGTGAAGTAGGAGACGCTACTTACACACAGAGGGGAGAAGGGATGGCTCCAACTTTAACGAGGATGGGATAGAAATATTATAATCACCGCGGGGATGAGGGATGGCGATACTGTTTAATTTTTGTTACCGCCATCGCCTGCTACGATTTTTAAAATTATAATTGAAATTTTTATTTCTTTTGCTTACTGAATGAAATTTTATTTTTATTTTTTATTTTTATTTTTTTGGGCTATGATATATGCATTGTGAGTTGCTTTTCATTTTGCGCTTATGATATTTGGTATTGTAGGTTAGACTTGATGATATTCATTGTCATGGCACATAGACAGTTTTGAGAAATAGAAATCCCTATAATTTGTCGTGGTGCCTCATTCGGACACCCAAATAAACACATATTTCTCTTAACTCTATTGCTTGGGAGTAAAAATAATCTCATCTACATTGCTACTCAATCATCTGCTTCCATCGAACATCAGCTAATCCCGTAAATAAACTCTACTCCTTCATAATCTCTTTGGCCCAGTCTTGCATCGAGTTTCTAATCATTTGAATGGTATAGTTCATTGTCGATTGACATTAATATAGTTTTATTTTTTGCAATCTAGTATTAGGTTATTTATTGGTAATAACCTTAATCTTATTAGATTTATTATTTGATCTGGATTTCTGGTTAAATTTATTGTGATTTATTCTGTTTTTTTTATGAATATGATGGTATATTAATCTAGGATTAAAAGCAATTTTCGTCGGAAATTAAATCATTGGTTGGTTTTGATACAAAACACGACACTCAATTACTGATTATGGTATTCGGTTCTGATTTGGGTATTATTTCTTTATGGGGCATTTAGGTTGAATGCATTTAGTTTGAGGGTATATAGTGATATTGATTAATATTTTACTAATATTTAGCTGGGGAGGAGCAATTGTGTGTGTTGTTTGCTACAAATATTGGATACTCGGTAAGTTTAAATATTTATTATTTTAGGTATGATGTGATATTCTAGGTTGATATGTATTACTTAATGAGTGATATCAATCTTTTACTTGTTTGTGTTGTTGCTGCAATTGGGCTATGTCTGTTTATCTTGTTTTTGTGGTGTTTGGCCCGTGATATCTATTGTCCATTCATTATGCTTATCAAATTTTTTGATTTATTTGATTGATATCTTGTGTTCCAGGCCTATGACTCGATTTGTTATTTATTTCAAGATTTTACTTGTATTTAATTTTTTCCATACAAGATTTGCTTGTTTTAAATGGTATCATTTGGCATAAGAATTTGATGTATTATGGTCTGTATTTTGAATGTTGTTTGAATAGAGTATCTTTGAATTGACTTAATTGATATTGAATGACTGATGATATGAATATTGAGTTTAGGTTAGTGATGAAATAAGAGGGGAAAGCTGCTACACCCATATCACACCGCCAAAACATCACAACGAAGGCGAGTTAGATACACCCACCTCAATAGTAGAATAGATGATGTGAAAGTCTGGCCAATATGTAGGATAGTGGAAGGTCTAACCAAGATCAAGCTTTTCAATTAAAGTCCAATTTTACCCTGAGTGCTTTTGGCTGGTATTTAAATGATTAGTAAACAGCCAGCATAATTGACAGCTTTTTAATAAGGATTAAAAGCCCAGTTTTTCATAAACTGGAGCTTTTAGTGAGTTAAACAAAGGTAAATGATCTTATTGAAAAAAATAAGAGTGCTATTTAAATCCATTAAAAGACTCCAAGTTAAAAATGGAGCTTTAATGATTAAAGCTCCAGTTTTTTAAAAAGCTGGTCTTTTAATGTTTTTATTTTTTAAAAAAAAAAATATATCCCTGACCAATCAATATTCATATATTTGTGCAAATTGAGATCAAAGGGTAATGCCATGTATTTTTTTATCTTCAATGCCAAACAAACCAAAATACTCTTTAGGACAATCAAAAGCATACAATTTATCAAAATCAAAAATACATGTATTATTATATTTCAAGTTACATCTAATGTGCAAAAATGCATTTAATATCAATGTGATTATTATAAGGCGCGAATTTAATAGAGTATTCATAGTCATACGTATAAATTTAAAGACAAACAATTTAGTCCCGCTTGAAAAATTAGCAAACGTTTGAAACATTCAATGATTTCGTTGAGCAAAGGATCCTCCCTGATAAATTGAAATTGAAGATAAGCTCAATCATGAATGTATTCAAAGGCACGGTGTAACTATAATAAAACAAAATATAACTATTGGTAATTATTACTATATTTAACATGTGTAAATACTTTTTAAGTGTTTTGGCGCCATTTATCTCTAAAAGTAAACTTGTCATCTACTGGCATAAATGCCTATTCTTGTTCCTATTTTAAGGGTGTTCTCACTTGTTTAATTGAAAATATATAGTCAATAAGACAGATAATTAAGAAGCTAATCAGATTTACAGACGTGCATGGGTTTATACAAAGTGTTACATAAGTTCTGGATTGTATTTCAATGCTAGGGTTTGTTCTATTTATTTGATATTTGTCTCTTTTCCTTAAGCTAATGGTTACTATAGTTTGAGTTTAATTACTCTGTATTAGAAATGTTTAGGGCATATTTTAAGGTGTTTTAGAGCATTTGTAATACAAGTATAAGGAGAAGGTAAAAATATGGTGTCATGTCGTACTCAAAATTTGTAAATTACAATGGGTAAATGTTATTTTTGTGCTTATAGAAAAATCTTATAATTAAGAGGTGTTTAACTTGTTTAAGTGGTAAATTATGTCATTATAAGATAATTAGAAGTTTCAAGTATGTTACAACTCTTTTGTATATACAAAAGTGGTATAGATATAAGTTCATCGTTATTCCGATATAGTGCTGAATTTTCTAGCTTTATTAAAATTGCCTATTTTCCCCTTGTTCCTCTAAAGCTAAATGTACTCGTTTGAGGTTTAATTACTCTTATTGACATGTTTTACATACTTTTTAAGTGTTTTTAGAGCCATTTTTCCTTAATAAAAAAATATCATAAAATAGGGGTAAAAACTAAGTTCATTTCTGAGGTATCAAGACTCGTGCTTTACCTCCATATGCTGGTTAATTCTTTGAGTGGATTATGATATATTATTTAGGGGGGATGTTGCTATATCCTTTCAGACTTTTTAATGGGTAATTTTGTCATATATAGGTTATTAATAATAATTGACCAAAGCTTTGTCAGGTATTTAACTGATGTGGTGAAAACTACATAAGTGTGTAAATGAAGTTCATTTGTTATGGGAGATTCTTCATTATTCTAGGTGTGTGGATTTGACTAAATTTTCCGTGCGCCGTAGATGGACGGTCCTAGAGATCACAATGGATGATTCTCGAGTTTGAGTTTATATTAAATATTTTAGAGAAACAGTGTCTTTAAACATATCTTTTAAGGAATTTAGACGCCATTGATTGAATCTCATAAAAAGGTAAAATAGTTCATTCTAATCTCCAAAAACGATTGTAAATCTTGTTAAACATACATGACTGGCTTATTTTTTGGGAGTGCTATAGATCATTTAATGGGTGTGTTTCGGAATTGTTTTATGGTAGTTATATTACAGTAATTTACAAATTGAATGACATATAATCTGCTTCAAGTCAGGGTGCTTTTGGTACTAAACAACAATGAACATGCGACATATAGTGTAATCGCAGAACCTTTATAATTGCTGGACATAGTAACAAGGAGGAACAATCTTGTTTTTGTAAAAAGGGTTGAATGTTATGTCTTCTTTGGCTTATTAATTTGTTAAAAACAATGCCCATATATGTTGAATTTATTGACTTCTTTCTAATCATTTTTCCTCAATCCAAAACACAAACGGCAGTAAGTAAAATTTATCAAATTATTTGTCAACCAAACACTCTAGTCGCATCATGCGCATTAACTGCATACAGAAGAAGAAGTTATAACTGTATTTATTTCATCACAATTTTCCTTGAAAGTAGCTGCGGGGCAAATATATCGAGAAACCAGGCCATAAAAGAATAATCATTCATCTATGCTCTTAGTTATCGTTTAAATAATTTAATTGAAATGCACATGTTATAAAACTAAGTATGTATTACTGCATGTTTACTACTAGTTTATTAGGCAATGTTAATGGAATAAATGTTAGTTCATTTCTTTTTGCCATGAATGTGAGTTGGGAGAATCATGACCAACAACCATTTTTTAATCAATAGCTTGATGATCTGATTCTTGAATGACAATCTATTTGTAAGAGAGGTTGTAATGTTAATTAGTTGTTAATTTGGGATCTTCAATATAGATTGTAATTTGTATTAAAATATCTAACAAATAATCATCAACCAAATTAAAGAAGCTATAATGTTAGCACAATACAGTATACTAAACTGATTATTATCATACATCAGGAAAATTAAAGTAAGAATGACAGAATTTAAGCCAAGATGAAGGAATAACAATAACAATTAAGCAAGAATCAATTGGCAAAATGAAATTACCATTGCAACTCATGGAATAACAAAACTATTAAGTAATCTAATAGAAATTATGTTATTAAAAAATTGCAATTGTATTAATAACTTGTGGTGTTGGTGCTTTGCGTTGGGTTTGGTTTTTGGAGTATGTTGGTGCAAAGATTTAGGTTGGGAAGAACGGTGGGGTAGGTAAACAGAGGAGAGGAGCAATCGCAGAGTTGAAATTCGGATTGTGGAACGTTGAGGGGTTTGTGGGTGAGCAACGAGGTGGTTCGTGAATGGAGGTGCATGCAACGGAGGGGGTTGGAGCAGAAGAACGGCGGTTGTTAGAGGCAACAGCAGGCGGGGTGGTTGGAGAATGGACGTCGTGGTGGCTTCGGAGGGTTGAAGATTTCGGGATGATTGGAGCAGTGTGTGGGAAGCATTGGTGGTTGGAGCAGCCAGAAGCGGCGG
The DNA here is from genome assembly GCA_008642245.1 of Bassia scoparia. Classification (NCBI taxonomy): domain Eukaryota; kingdom Viridiplantae; phylum Streptophyta; class Magnoliopsida; order Caryophyllales; family Amaranthaceae; genus Bassia; species Bassia scoparia. The sequence continues at coordinate 2,562 of SNQN01008162.1, read as the reverse complement.
GGCGCAGCTGGGGTGGTTCGTTTGGAGCACGCGTGAATTGGGCGGTGGGGTGGTATTCGTGAATGAAGGGTTTTGGGGTTGTGTCTTGATCGTGGAATTTGGGGAATAATGATGCTTTTGTTTTTTTTTTTTTCTTTGTTGTTTATTGCTCATGTCATATCTGTAAAAAAATTAAAGCTCGAGTTTTTCAATTTCAATGGTGTTTTGGGTCACTGAAACAGTTTTTTTAAAAAACTGGACTTTTATTCTATATGTATACAAATAGAAATAAATAAAATCCAGCTTTAAAAAAAAACTGGAGCTTTTGTGAAGACTTTTAGCCTTTTTCATAGTGTGAAAATAGAATTACTCATTCTGATCCTGAATATTTACGATTACTACTAGGCACCACTATATGTACGATTTGGTCACCGTTTAGGAAGAGAGTTGGTGATGTTGTGAAGCGATGCAATTATTGCTTTGTAAGTTATAGCAGTGGTTATAATTTTTTAAATAGGGTTTTATCTTATTTGAAGAATATACTAAAACATGGTTCCATTTACTAGAGGGAGAGTATTCTGTCAAAGATCTTCGCCAAACAAGATTGTTTAGGACAAAACCAATGTTACATACAAATTGTCGCATTTTCACGTGTGACGTTGGTCCTATGATACGTAAGGAAGATGGCGAAAAGAATTAGCAGATGATTATTTGCACGAGTTATCCTATTGCATGGTTGAGCATTTATATATGATTTCGGAAGTACTTTCAGAACATTACAACTTGGATTAAAAGTACATGCCGCATAACGTCGTAAGATATTTTTCAAAGATGAAAAAAGGAGAACATAGCCTTGTTGAGCAGTCAAAGTTAGAATTGCTATATGATATGTGACGGCAGTAATCAGAGAGAAGGTCACATGGCGGTCATACACTCACTTGATAACAATTGGAATTGCATGAGTGATCTATAAGGTATGCTTGAATTATTGTCTTCATTTATGGTCTGACTGTCCAGTCGATAAGAAGGATGAAATAGATGATTTCATTTTAGCATAGTTGTTTTCTCATCTTTTCGTTTTTCTCCATTATACGTATACATGTTTAGACAATAGTGTATTTTCTTTTTCAGTCATGCTTCATATTTGTAGATTATAGATTGTTATCATGTTAGATCTACAATTAGTTATGTTGTTCATTAATACTTGGCTTACAATAATATAAACATATTATAATCATACTCACATCTACCTTTACACCTCTGTTTTTATTTTGAGAGTAAGCAATACCACACACCTAAAAATGACCTTATTTTTCACATTTCAATTGTAGGTTTCTTTATCTGCTCTCATACTGTGAGGTTCTTGCCTGATGCGTTGAGAAATGTGTTCGTATGGATTGAATCTTAAAAGGTTTGTCATTGTCACGACACGGTTGACAATTGTACAACTAAATGCTATGATGAAATAATGAAAGGAGCTTTCCCTTTTGGTTTCTTATAATTTAAGGGTGAAGTCTTACTTTCATGCGTTGTTGTGTCATTTTACCAAATTTAAATTGTCCAAGATGGGTAAATGCTGTGGTATTGATGGTGTTACTAAATTAGGGATCATGTTTTTTTTTGATAGGGTTTTGACAAAAGGTCAAAATTTGAAAGTGTAGCTAAGCAATAGCCACTAATGTCACCAAAAATTGAATATTGATTGTATGAAGGTGGAATTATCCACTTATGAAATGGTTATAGAAGTTGGTATTAAGTTAAAGAGAATTCTTTGTTGTTTTAAGTGGGCAGAAAGATTATATAAGAATCCCCCCTACAATGAGGATTGGGAGAAAGGAAGATAATATGTGCACATTTTGAAACATCCAGTAAACTACCCTTTGAGACTTTTCCTGCATCAAATAAAACTCTAACCTGCTAACCTTTACTTTCTCAAATATGTTTCCTCCCATGAAGAAGTCTGCTCCTATAATCTAGAGGTCTGGTTATTATAGGTCTTCAGGTATGATGATAAAATCCAATAAAAATGGCAAAGTTATGCTAGAGAAATATGAAATGGTATTTCGGATAGTGTGAATGGTCTAATGGGTGTGCGGAAGTAATACTTGATCCAAGAACAAGAGGTTTCTTTCTTTTTTTTTATTTTTGGATAAGATATTTTGACGAATTTGATTATGAAGGGAGGTATATAGAATTAGTCACTCTTGTAACGGGTTTAGTGGATGAATAATAGGTCTAACTCGGAATCAGAGTAAATGAAGGTTTCAGGAAACAAAAAAATTCAGATTTAAACTGGTGGAAGAATAGTTTGAAGGGAAATCTTTTGGCACGAGATTTGCTCAATTTTTTGGAGAAAGAATCCGAAGTCAAAAATAGTGACAAGTGGCAGCAAGTCTGATTGGGACAGTATTTGGAGGAATGATACTGTAATCCATTGTGGAATCATTTTGACATTTTAATTGGTGGAAAACAAATGGAAAGTACATACCCCGTTTCCTTCACAAATAGCAGTGATATTTTTGAGCATTCCTGTTTCTACTGTTACATCGGAGTCGACATTCAAGCACAAGTGGAAGGTTCTTG
>SNQN01008161.1:6701-25920 GCA_008642245.1 Bassia scoparia | reverse complement strand
TTATCATCATTCTTCCTTCGCCCACTATGTTGTTAAGCCGTACTACATTTCTCAAGTTCGCTGGGGGTCGTTGTCATCATGCCCTTTTTCCAGTGGGGCTTTTGTCTTCCTAGGGGGGGGGCCCCCTATTACGCGTTCGAGTTTTCTTCTCAAGTGGAATTCTGAAAATCACTTTTTGGACCCTGTCCTTTCCATCAAAGTCACTGTCTCGTCCCAATGATTAGTAAGTACATCCAATGTCCTTTCTCTAAGTCACTCTTCAAATGAACTCTTCAATTGGCCTTGGTTACTAGGTTAGACTCTAGTATCTCTTTTGTTGAAGACCTTGACCAAGCTTTTCAAATTCAGAGGGTCATTCAACTCATGTCTAGAATCGACTAGAAGTCATTTCATTCGAGACCTTTGCAAATCATGTCTAGATCGACCTAGGAGACACTTTCAATCATGTTCTAGAATCAGACCTAGACAAACACTCTAAATTCATGTCTGAACAGACCTGATGGACTCTTTTCAATTCAATTCACTTTTAATAATGTTAGTTCAGCTGGACAGTCTTTAGAATATGTCTAGCGACTTGGACAACTCCTTCAATGACTCTCTCCAACCATGTCTAGAATCAGACTAGACAGACCTTTCATCAAAGGACTCTTCATCATGTCTTGAACCAGACTAGACGCCACTTTCAAGGACTACTCTCAAATCATGTCTTGAACCAACTAGCAGACACTTTCTGACTCTCTAAACATGTCTAAACCAGACAGACAAGACTCTTATGCTCTCTAGATCTGTCTAGAATCAGACCTGACAGAAGACTCTTCAGTTATGCTCTCTCAAACTGTTCAAACCAGCTCGACGGCCTTCCAAATTCAAGACTCTTTCAAAATCTGACTCCTGCCTTTTTTTCAATCTCAAGGTTCACACGTTAAAGTCAAATTTGCTGCAATTTCGCTAGACATAACAGGACCTATGTTCGTCACCAAGGTAGTCTTAATCCTAATTAGGGCTATCGTTTGCAAGTCAATGCTCTTTCTTCGGAAGATGGGACGCACTGCATTTCTCCAGAGTTGAGGCGGGATGAACGCAAGGACTCGAACATCAAGCAATCGTTACCGCATGGGAACACGGTACGGTTAAACTACCTTTGTTTTGATGGTACGGCGAAAAAGGGTCTCGGGTCGCAGGAGTCTTGAGTTGCTTCCTGTCCGATCGAATATTTGACTTTCGTCTTACGAACTATCGGGAGTGGGGCTCTTCGGACTCAGTCAAAGTGGGGGCTTCTGTGCCTGATGTGTTCCCACCAAATGAGTAATCGCGTGTTGAACATATGACCGCGTCTGGTTTGTTTCGATCGGAAAAGATGCTTTGAACTCCGAAGTGGATAGATGTGAGGTCGTACTCGGAACTATTGACAAGGTCATTCTCAAGCAACATATTTTCTTTCGGTTTCTCGATAAACTCAAAGGTTTTCAAAGGGTTTTCAAACAGTTACGCTGTGCTGGCTATTCTTCGTGTTGTGTTTTCCATCATGTATGGATCTAATTTTTTCTGAATCCCGCATTACATTTTTAATATTTTTCTGATTTTGTCCTGTGATTTTTTATGAATTTCAATGTTTATTATCGAAACGCAGAATACGTGATATTAAAAAATGACTCGGAAATACGTGGAACTTCTAGAACATTCTAATCTAAATCTTGCTTGGGTAGAGCAGGGTGTCTAGGTGCGTCGATATAAGGGAAATCACGAAAAATCGGAGGAAATGCGATATTTCGAGGTTTTTTTTGAGAAAGATATATACGAAATCAATGAGCGTATTATACGCAGATGCTGAGCGTATATCGCTCACCAGGAGTATATAGCTCCACTTATCTCCCAAGACGTAATACTTCACATCCGCGATCGTCCCTTTGCATACATTTTGCAATTCATGAAAGAGAAGCGTAATACGCTGGAATGACGTATATCGTCCTATGAGCGTATTCGCTCTCACGCGTAATTACGCAGGTGTCCCTTTGCTCCAAAATTGCCTGCGTGCAATAATCACCCTTTGCCTTGCTACAGTTTGACACACTTCAGCCTTCACTCTCCTCACGTTTCACCTTCACTTCACACTTTCATACACTTCCACATGAAAAGTCACGACACGAACATCTTCACTCTCAACACTACACATTCGATTTCAATTCAAGCATGTTCTCCTTCCGAATGCAACAAGCGAATAAGGGTATAAATCTGAGATTACTCACCAAAACTCTCTTTTCACTCTTTTTTAATTCTTTTTCACTTTTATTTGACTAACCTTGTTAGTGAGTTTTAAATCAATTAGCAATGTAGAAACCATTGTTATGGTTTCATGTAAATATGTAGGTATTTTCTAATATTTTCTTGTTTCCATGGTTTTGGCTTCATATTATACGTGTTATTGATTGTCAATCTACCACCTTGCGTTTGCTTGTCTCCAATTAGCCCATTCAATTCGAAAAGGCGATTTTGAGTTTTGTTCTCTAACGTTTGATTTGTTTGCAGTGACAGGTTGAGGAGGAACATCATAATCATTATTATGCCTTAATAACCTTTGTTCTGTCCGTTTGTATTATAATATTTCTATCACATTGTTAATATTGTGTTAAACGAAGACCGAATTTAATCGCTTGTCAATTCAAGTCAGATAATCATGGGACGACGGTTTCTAGCACTTATTAACATTGACTAACAATCACAAGTGACCGCTTACCATTGTGAGTCTGGTTTGTTATAATGCAGCCCTAGTAATCAAGGTCGCATTTCAAGTCAAATCATGGGCTCTTTTGAATTCAATTGTGATATGTTTATGGAACTACAATGAGACGAGTAAGGCCCTACATGCGGGCGTAATTGGGTTACAAGATTCGATTCGTACCATGTCCCAGAACCCACGCTGTTTACTTGATGGACGTGGGGCTTAATTTGGCACCATGTTTCGGGCGTCCGTGACTAACTTATAGCAGGGTGGCCGATCCCCTCAATTTCGACGACACACGCCCAACGCATTCCATGGATTCCAGCTCAACTCCATGACACTGAAGCGAGGTCAGGCCCCTGGCCAAGGCGGGCGTAGCCACTACAGTTTTGGCGACTTCACTTAGGGATAATCAGCCTTTGGTGAGCAACTAAAGTCTCGTAGTCCTTTTCATAATAATTGAATTTGCTTGTGACCTTCGATAGGGTCTGTCTTTAAGGAACCTTGATCTCAAATGGGCATGTTCTATGCCTCGAGATCACCTTAGGGGGATTTTATTCTTGGTGCATGTGGTTAATTGGATCTGCAAGTAAGTCGTATCCCGCCCATGCCGCGTATGCACGTGTTACTCGGATGCGCGTTATAAAGGGGTATCTCGGCATTACACCCATATTGTGGTGGTGAAATTGACCCAGCTCTACTCTTAGGTCGGTGTGGTACACTATCAGACTTAACCAAAGCACTTATAGTTCACTTAGATCCTGAACCGTAGGTGAAATAATTTGTTTTGGTCCTATCAATCATTGCATTGTTATTGTGACTCTTTTCAGTCCATCTTAGCCCCAACTACCCAAGTCCTTAATCTATGGTTTTCTGGTTCAAGCAATGAAGTTTGTTGATACCATTAGGCCCATTCCCAATCAATTCAATCTAAACTCCATTCGACCTGAAATCTTGTTTTTAGGGTTCGGTTTTTCAAAATCCAAGAGGTCTTTTAAAATTTCTGACTTATTCGATTTTTGACCTTAAACTATTAGGTTAATCAAATTCCATTCAAAACCGTTAAATTCTGCAAATTAGTTCATTTTCAACCCAAGAGCCTTGAACTGAATTAGGTTCGCTCAACTTTATCCAAGAACCTTACAACTGAATTAGGTTCGATCTAGACCAACCCTAGGCTCATTCAATTGTCAAATGTCGTAGGTCTAGAGGTCTTAATTCTGAATTAGGCACATCTTAGGTTTCGATTTTCTCAGAGTCTAGCACTTAAATCAGATTGTAGGTTCTAGCCCATTCAAGTCTGAACTTTCGAGTTCAGTTCCTTAAGTCCAGACTCAAAAACTGAGTTGGTTTTGTTTTTAGAGTTTCCAATCTTTGTTCTGGTTCTAAGTGTATTTTTGATTTCGCAAATATCAAGATCGCAACTTGTCTCTGGGACAGAAACGAGTAACAAGAAGCAAACCCCGACACGCTCCTGATCAAGAACACTATTCCATGGCAAACATCGAACAAAGCAACTTAACGCATTAGAAAGCTTTGAGTCTGGTGTAATTCTCGCCTTGATGCCCAATGAAAGAGCATTGAGGGGGCTGAAGAAAGAGAGGACCCAGGAAAACTCTGGAGTCTGAGGGGGGAGAAGGACAGATGCCGAACACACTTCTCTCCCCAAAGACTGAGCACGAAAAAAGGGTGGAGCAACTAGAAGAGTTGGTCTAAAGAATGTTAAAATTCAGTTCAAGGGCTCGTTGTTGTTCTGATGTATGAGATTAAGGGCCGCTCTACAGCGTTTGTCATCACTGATTTGCCCAGTTCAGGGAATGAAGACCCAGAAGACCACTCCCGTATTTCCAATATCCTCGATGGCTTAAGGGGAATGGCATAAGAGCTATTCACTTCGGTGTTCCCTATTACTTTGGACCATCCATCCGGTGGTTCAAGACTTGAATCAAGCCAAGCTCGATGATTGGAATATATCAAAACGAGTCTAAGCGCAGTCAGGTACAATTTTCCAGCTTCCTGTTGGTCTCGCGGACTAGAGACCAGCAAGGTGGAGAGAAATTTTCTACTTTCCTTAATAGGTGAGGGAGAAAGCCGCTCAAAGACCAACCGAAACGAATGAGAAGATCAAGTTCGCATAGTTCATTCAAACTTCAGCACGTATCGAGAGCACTCAAGTTTCAGCCCATTGATTATTTACTGGGCTTACAAGGTTGGCCTCCAGTTGAGGAGATGTTCAAGCCCCAGAAGTTAAGGGTAACGGTGGGGGCTTTTAACAAGAAAGTGGCTCCTTTTTCCAACACTGTCAATATAGCACTACCAATGCAACTCTTCTAACCTCTGGCTCTTTCAACACGGCTACTGAGACACGAGGACTATTTTTCAAATGTATGGATTATGAGCAGGCCTTTGATTAGATAACTGCAAAGGTGCACTTGCTCCATTGACCACATCCAGACCCTTCGATGGATAAGAAACTAAGGATTGGAATCCCATGCCTATTGAAGTTCCACCAAGGAAGGTCACACCCTGAGATTGCATCGTTTTCGAAGCACAAGGATCAAGACTGGTTGAAGATGGTCCTCCCAGTCCCTCAGCGGCAATACATAAATACTCCAATACCAACCCACTGCCAAACCATGTGAGTCACCAAAGGGCTGGGTTAAATGATCGCGGCCTTCTTAGATTGAGTCATCGAGTCCCAGTCTAGCACTAGTTCTTTTCAATTCCTGTCTCTTTGAGTTCTATGTAGATCTTTTTGAAATAACCATGTATGTTCAAAGTTTTCTTTCATCTAATAAATGATCTTTTGGAATATTATTTTCATAAATCTATGCAAGTCTCAACACTTCATTGGCCACTTGGTTTATCTAATGCTGATTAATTGTTTAATTTGAACAATGCCCAGAGCAGGCCTTCCTTTCAACAGCTCCACAAAATGACTCCTTCCTTCCATTCCTTTGTACATCATCAATCAAAACCTTGAACCTTTTGAGCCAACAACTATCATTAGCTTTCTTCTTTCATCACGCTCCTCACATCTACCTAACCTTTGGACCAATACGGTGGTAGGTAAAAGACACTGTGAAAAGAAGAAAAAAAAGGAAGAATAAATGGGCAAGAAAGCAAAAAAAAAAAAATCAATTAGTCCACTCACAATGCAAATCAATTTCCAATCAAATCAAAGCTCAAAGCCGATCAATAAAGCAAGGTCAAAAAGCACACTGCGCACTCGGGGTTCCTTACAAACATCAAGCCTTTTTAACCCTCAACACAGATCCTCACATTACAACCACAAAAGCCCTTCGCACGGAGGATTGTCCCACATCACCAGACACGGTGGTCTGATTCCAGTAAGGATACGTAGGAAGCCTCTTCTCGAGTTTCGACCGCATTAAATTAAATCATTGCGCCTTTTGAGGCTTTGACTTGGCTAGAATTCGTTATGTGTTTTGCCATTTAGAACCTGACATAGACTCTGTTTGAACCAACATCATTGGACCAACCTCGTATCTGCCAATCTTTGACCCCTAGTCCAAACAATTTGACACCTTTTTTATTTCTCGAGACCATAGCCTTTTCTTTGGTCACCTTCAAGGACTCATTATGTCACGTCAATCCAAGAAGTAAAGCCCTACTCTTTGGGTTAAGTATCTTTGTTGGGGACTCATCCTACAATTCTTCACCTTCCTATGTTGACTCTAAGCCGTAAACTACATTGTCTAAAGTCTCGCTGGGGGCTCGTTGTCATCATGGCCCTTTAATTTACCAGTTGGGGGCTCTGTCTCTAAGGCCCTATTACGGTTCGAGTTTTGCTATCAAGTGGAATCCTGAATACTTTGGACCCCTGTTCCCTTTCCAAATCAAAGTCAACTGTCTCGTCAATTTAAGTCAAGTACATCAAATGTCCTTTCTCTAAGTCCTCTTGCAAATGACACTCTTTCATTGGCACTTGGTACTTGATTAGACTCTAGAATCTCCTTTCATGTCTAGAACCGACCTAGACAAGAACTTCTTTCAATAATTCAGAGGCTCATTCAATCATGTTAGAATCGACTAGACCAGTCATTTTCCAAATTAAGACACTTTCAAATCATGTCTGAATCAGACCTGGCAAGCACTTTAATTTGTCTTAGAATCGACCTGAAAGAACTCTCAATCAGGTCTGACCAGAATTAGGCTGGACTCTTTTAAATTAAAGTCCTTTCAAATCATGTCTAGATCAGACCTAGACAAGTCACTTTCAATTCATGTCTTAGAACAGACTTGACAAGCTCCTCAATGACTCTCTCACCATGTTAGAATAGACGTCAAAGACCCTTTCAAATTTCAAAGACTCTCTAAATTCATGTCTTGAACAGACCTAGAAGCCCTTTCAAGCCTTCTCAATCATGTCTTGACCAGACCTAAAAGCATTTCATGACTCTCTCAACCATGTCTTAAACCAGAGCTAGAAAAGACTCTTCAATGATCTTCTCAGAATATGTCTAGAATCAGACCTAACAAGATCTATTCAAGTTCAATGTCTCTCAACCATGTCTAAACCAGACTAGACAAGACCCTTTCAAAGACTTTCAACCATGGTTAAACCCGACTCAGCAATGGCCCTTCCAAATTCAAGACTTTTCAAAATCAAGGACTCCTGCCCTTTTTTCAATCTCAAGTCACCCAAGTTACAAGTAATTGCATGCAAATTTCGTGACATAAAATGACCTATGTCGATCACAAGGTGTCTTATCCGATTAGGCTATCGTTTTCAGTCATGCTCACTTTCTTCGGAAGCATTGGACGAATGCATTTTCTCCATGTCAGTGACGGGGGAATGACGCTCAAGGACTCAGACACTACAAGCCTTCGAACGCATGGGACAGGCTGCAGGTAACTAACTTTTGTTTGTGTTGGTTTTTTTTTTACAAGTCGCGAAAAGGGGTACTCAGGGTTCGCGGACGTCTTGAAGTTGCTTCGTCATGATACTTGGACTTTCGTCTTACGAACTATCGTCTCTTCGGGACTCAGTCAAAGTGGGGCTTTGGAGACTTGATGTGTCTCCCCAAATGGTAATCCGTGATGAAATATTCCGTCTCGGTTGTGTTTCGACTCGGAAAGATGCTTTGAACTCACGCAAGTGTGGAATACGGAGGTCGTACTCGGAACTATGGCATAGGTCATTTACAGCAACATATTTTCTTTCTGTTTTTCGATTAAACTCAAAGGTTTTCAGAAGGTTTTCAAACGTTACGTGGCAATTTCGTGCTTTTTGTTTTCCATCATGTGCGTCACATTTTTCTGATCGCCATTATTTTAATTATTTTCTGATTTTCTATGATTTTTTTGAATTTTGCAATGTTTAATCGCAGAATCGCGAAAATACGAGTGATTAGATAGAAATCTCCGGCAATACGTGTGGGCCCTTCTAACATTTTAGAAATCCTTGCTTGAGAGCGCAAGGGTGTGTAGGTGCTTCGAATCAAGGGAAGCACGATCAATCGGAGGGAATCGAAATATTGCGGTTTTTGGAAAGAATTACGAAATGTGAGGTTATTACGCAGATGCTGAGCGTATATCGCTCCCAGGAGCTATTTTACGCTCCAACTGCGTATATACGCTCACCTTTGCCGTCGATTTTTGCCAAATTCAATGAAACATGAGAAGCGTTATACGCTGGAAATGAGCGTATATACGCTCCCCATGAGCGTATATACGCTATCCGCGCTATATCGCGGGGTTCCCTTTGCTTTCAATTTGCCTCGTCCATAATACCTTTGCCTTGCTCAGTTCGACACGACTTCAGACTTCACTCTCTCACGATTTCACCTTCACTTCACAAACTTTCATACATTTCGACACTGACAACGTACGAAGAACATCTTTACACTCTCAAAACCTCAAACCATTCGGTTCAATTAAGATCGATTCTGCTTGAAATTCAACAGCGAAATTAAGGGTAAAATCTGGTTAACTCACCAAAACTCCTCTTTCCTCTTTTTATTCTTTTGTTCACTTTTAATTTGATCTACATTGTTATGCGTTTTAATTAATTAAAGGCAATGTAGAAACTCTTGTTATGTCTTAAATATGTAGGTTTTTCTTATATTTTCATTGTTTCCATGGTTTTTGGCTTTTTATTATTGATTGTTATTGTCGATTACTAACGCGTCGTGTTGTTCAATTGCATTCATCGAAAGGCGATTCTGTTGAGGTTTTGTTTTTCAGTTTGATTGTTTGCAGTTGACAAGGTTGAGGAAGGACACTATACATGTAATTCTGCCTATACCTTTGTTTTTCATGTTTGTTTGTTAATATTTTCTATCACACTTGTATATATTGTTTAACAAGACCGGAATTTAATCGCTTGTCGACTTAAAGTCGGATAATCATGGTACGACCTGGTTTTTAAGCACCTATTAACATTGACTAACAATCAAGTGAAGCGCTTTATCCATTGTAGAAGTCTTGGTTTGTTCATTTAATAGCAAACCACTGTAATATGCCTTTCAAAGTCAATCGATTAGGCTCTTTTGAATTCAATGTTTGATTTATGGACTCTGGCCGACAGTAGAGGCCGCTACATGCGTGGCGAATTGGGTTACAGATTTGATTCTACCATGTCCCCGAACCCCGACTGGTTACTTGATTGGACGTTGGGGCCATTAATTGGCACCAATGTTTCGGGCGTCGAGTGAGTACCTATATAGGCACTCGGTGGCGATCCTATTCGACGCATGCCCAACGCATTCACATGCGGTTCATGGCCAACTCCGTGACCTTGAAGTTCGAGGTCACGCCCCTGCCTAGGCGGGGCGAGCCCTACATTTTGTGGACTTATTTTTTTTAAGTACATATAGTTACAAATAAGAATGTGATGATGAATTATTAAAGTATTAGCTACACCTTAAGTAATTTACTCCTATAGTTGATACGATACATTGGCTTCGTTAAGGAAATTAGACTCACCACGCATGGGGGCAACTAAACCCTATGTTATGTAATTGAAAACAATACGTGAGGTTGATAGTAGTTGTATGATGCTTTTGCATATGAGAACTCTAAAGCATTTGTAAAAATGAGATAAATTTGTTAATTAATTATCCAATTTTGTATTTATGTTTTGATTTTTTTAGAATTGTGGAGTATTTGTCACTTGACTAGGAATGACTTGGCTGAAATAATTCATATTTTTGTGTCCAACGCCTAGATTTTTTTCATGCAGCTGATGTGAGTTGGAGACTAATTGATACAATATTTCCAATGGTAAAAATGTCTCTTTCCTTTGAAGTCCAAAGACTAGCTAGTGACTTTAGGGGAGGGGGATAGAGGTGTATAATAGCTATATGCCAAAATTGCTAAACACATTAACAGTGTTGTCGTAAAAAGCATGATGACGAGATGTGGTTCATGTGTTTACTAAGTAAGCTTTTGAGAGTAGCTTCTTAGGCTGATTCGATGTTTTCAATTAATCCGTCGATTTTGTCTTTAAAATCTTYGATCTCATTTAATATACGGATCGTTGACTATACATGCCTTATATTCTTGATTCTTCTTCAACATGTAGATAAGAGACTTTTTAAGCAAACTAGTTAGGATCAGTAGAGGCAAGATAAGGATGCCTATACAACCAATTGAAATCCTTCATCTAATCTTAGTTAATCCAAATGTAAAGCAATTAATAAGTGGCTTTTAGGGAAACTTAATCTACTAATTTAACCCTTAATTCTAGCCTATTTTGGTCTTTAATGATCACATTTATTACTTCTCCACATCAACTTTTAATTTGTGATCTTTATATGGTTTTTGACSCGTTTTCAAGTATTTTGATGCCCTTGCACCCACTTTGRCATTTTTTTGAATGTTTTGTAAGCGTGTGACACTAATCTAGGAGCATTTGGAGGCTTAGGAGAGGTCCTRGCCGCTAGGAGGAAGCAAAAGGATGCTCAAGATCGAGAACTAGAGTTGAAGGAAGCTTCTTCTAAGCGGTCAACCGCTCAACTCCTAGAGTGACCAGCCCTAACTTTTGCCCCATTCTAAAGAGTTTTGAGTGACCACTCAACTTGGGTTGAGCGACCCTCTACCCTATTTGAGTTGTTGCTCAAATGTCGAGGGATTAGGGTTTTTGTTTCTTCTTTCGGGCCTTTTTAGTGAGAATATATATACTCATGTGTACTATTATTGCTGTACACAATTCCTAAATTTGAAAACCTTAGTCATTCATTAGAGAGGGAAATCATTGTTTTAAAGATTTATGTAATCATCTGTTAATTCAYGCAAACAATTAATCAATTTTGTGTAATTAATATATTTTCTTCTCTTTTCCTTTATGAATTTTGTTATATTATTTGCTCTCTTACTTGTTAGTGGCTTGGTTTGTTAATCAATTTGCTGATCTCGCTTAATTACCTTGTTAATCATGTTTAGATGTAGATTAGTGCTTATTACTTGTTTTATTGCATTTCAAATCATGATTAGTGAGTAGTTTTCTTTTCTTGGGTTTGTGTCATGGAATTACTAAATTGATTTGGAGCTTTTGTCTCGCCAATTTTGTGGATTAAGGTGGAGTGATTTGAAGTGTTGTGGAGCTTTTGGTTAACTCTTGAACTAGTAAACTCCTTGTATTTGAACTCTCACTGTGCTATGTCTACGAGTGTTAGGGGAATGCTTTCCATACCTTTGAATCATACACATGAAAATGCCTTAAGAAAGAATTTGAGTGTTTAGGATTGTTTTTGGCCCTTGAATTTATGGTGGTTTGATTGGATTCTGAACTTTATGAGACCTTAAGGGATATATTTCACTTTTATTTTCGAAACCAATCTCTTAATTGAGGCCCTAGCGGGGCAGTTAGAAAAAATTAGAGAGAGTTTGTCCCTCCACCCAATATACACTAGATTTGGCAATACAAGACTCGAATTAATTGGAATTTCAATCACATCCTCTAATGTTTTTAGTTTTTGAATATAACATGTAGTTAACGTGCTTGTGACTTTGAATTTCCCAAAAAACTACCAAAGAACCTCAGCTAGTTAGTTGAATCGATTTATGTAGTTACTCGTGTTCGAACTCCCTATACTACAATTTAGGGGTTATTTGCTAAAAGACTTGAAAATCCCTTATCAGTAATTCACAAAATTTGTCAATAAGTTACACATCTATTATCTAATACTTTGCATGTATTATGTGTTATGTCACTTTTAACTAGTTCTAAAACCAGGGAAAAGAAGAAGTTAAAGTCATATCAGATTTGAACATTTAATTATTAAAAGATATATAAAATACTAGAAAGTATGCTTTTGTCGTAAACAAATCAACTTGATAATGTTATAATAACATAAAAAAAGTGACAAGTGTTCCAATAATGTCCAATAGTTTGAGGGTTAGATAATGATGCTAAATAGGGGAGTTTATGGTGTTAACATGTTTATTTTCTACTTTTGATCGAAATAATTACTAAAAGGCTAGGGAAAATCATTGAGGATTAGAAGTTAGAAACTTGGGATTTTGGAATCTTCTGATTGTGGGCAAAATTGTTTGGCATATATTTGAGAAGAAAGATGACCAGTGTGTGAAATGGGTACATCAAGAGTATATTAAAAGCCAAAATTCGTGGGACTATAATCCTCCCACTTATGCTAGCTGGGTTTGGAGATTGTTATSCCACACCAAGAATTACCTGAAACCATGGATAATACCCTTTGTTGGAAACCTGATCTAAGGAAGAGATATTCCATCACAAAGGCTTATGAGAATATTAAATAGTAGGGAATTAMTGTGTATTAGAATAAGGTGGTATGAAATAAATTGAAATTTGAATATGCCCAAAGGAAAATGATTGAGCAATCTTAAGGGTTATCAATCCTCTGAGACACAAGAGAATAAAAAATTATTATATGTGCAATAAATTAGAACGAGATGGATTTATTAAAATAAGTTTTAACTTTTTTGTTACCAATGGAATTAATTATTAGAGGGGTCAACTCGCTTAGGTCATCTTTCACAGCTCCTTATCCCAAACACAATTTTCTTTTTTGGTTGTTGCGTTGAAAAGGTTCTGTTGAAAGATAAACTCATGAGATTCATTCCGACTCTTCCTCTTGTATTAGGGTGCTCCTAGAAAGGGTCGATCCTTGGTTAAGTTCCTAGGTGTATCGTTTGAGCTTATATTTCTCAATTTATATGTATAAAAACAAATGAAGTTAGTAAATGTTGGAGGGAATGAAATCGAAATTTATTGAATTGGTCTCCATTATTTTAGCAATAAAAACTAACAACTCAAATTATAATGGAGGCTACATACTTACAACAATTGTAAGTATATATTTGTCTATCATGTCCATTAAGCTCCAGATTAAGCCACTAATGTATCAGCATGTGACCATCAGTAAGTACGTAATTCACTTCGATTCCTTTCTCATCAAACACCTATAGCCATTTTTTTGGTATATGGAATAGGAAGATAATTTACTTTCCCGTGATGTCATAAATAATGATTTCTCAGATCATTAAAATTAATTCCAATGATAATTAAACATGCTAAGAATAAATATTTTCATGTAGGAAATATTTGATTCGTCTAGTAATAGTAAGCACATTATCCCTACGTTTATATTTTGAATATTATAATTATAAATATCGTAAAAAGCGTAAATTAATGCCAAAACATAGTGACAGAAGGAAAATTAAGTTCACTCTTAGAAGATTACTTGGATTAATATAAAGTTATTAAGATTACTTGTATAATATTCTCGTAATTTGCCATTATATGTCCTTTTAAAATTCATATTCTATACGGACTAGAATTTTCCTCTTGCATGTATAATTAAAGTTGCTCTTAGTAGATCAATTTTCGACTATAATCTGTGTTTTAAGCTCTTAATTCAAAATTGATAATATTTATTATGGATTTTGGAAAATTTCTTGGGCCTAACACAAGCCACCTAAACAAGTGAGTAGACCATACACGATCGTGAGGTTCTCATTCTAAAACCAATTGGAATTATAGAAGTAGCCACCAACTTATATGATTAGCCTTATCCTCTCCTCTTTCATGTGGGACACATGTGGGTGTATACGTACTTCACATCCCATTCACATGTAGCCACGTTTTAAATTTTGCCATGTGAAATAAACTTCATGGATTCAATATCCGTAACTCTTCCTTATGTATAGCGGCCTGGCCTAAAAGGGTGCTTCCTTGGTGAGGTTCCTAGGTGTATTCGTTGTGTTATATAATCTCTATTTTTCGATTAAAACCAATGAAGTATAGTAAATTTGTAGGGAAATGAAATCGAAAAATTTTTGGAAGTTGGTCTCCATTTTTTTAGCCAATAAAAAATTAAGAACTCAAATTATAAATGGAGGCAACATACATACAACAATTGTAAGTATAACATTTGTCTATCATGTCCATTAAGCTCCATATTAAAGCCACTAATGTATCATGCATGTGAACATAGTAAGTACTTAAATTCATTCGTTCCTTTGCTMAATCAAACACCTTAAGCCGTTTTCTTGTATAGGATATAGGATAGATAAATTTACTTTCCCGTGATGCCATAAAATAAAATTTCTCAGATCATTTAAATTAAATTCCAACGATAATTAAACATTGCTTAAGAATAAATATTTTCAYGTAGAAAATAATTTGATTCGTCTAGTTAATAGTATACACAATATCCTACGTTATATGTTAACTATATAATTATAGATATCAAAACGTAAAMTGTTTAAATGCGCAAAACAATAGTGACAGAAGAAAAATTAATTCACTTGATAGATTACTTGTATTAATATAAAGTTTATCATAAATCATGATTGTAAACAACCTTATGGATGGTCACAAAAAAGTTGAAGTCAAAATATGCTCTATTATAATGAGTGTTTCGTGGTTAATAAACTTAGGGGTTGTTTGGTATGGGATCTTCAACAAAAGGAAAGGGTTGAACGACCTCAAATTCCTTTGATAATGTTTTTTATAGGCCAATTGGATGATTCTTTGGTGGTCAAAATTTGTGAAGTAAATATTATCCATTGATTTTTCCATGTAGGCTATGCTCATTGACAACGAAGATTATTTTAATATACAGTCATCTCATGTGAATTATACAATCATTAARCATTTATTTTTGKTTTCTTCAACCTCTCTAAACAGTGATTATCAAGCTTATATATTAGTCATTATTTCTCCATTCTTTCAATGTGGGACACATGTGGGATATACGTACTCTCAACACTCCCATTCACATGAAAGCACCCTTTAAATTTTGCCATATGCACATGTCATACACTTTATCGTTAGGCCTTCTCTGGACTTCCAATATGAGTACAACAAGCCCTTACTTGGGGTTACAATATTATTGGGCTACTTGCTCCAATAAGTTTTTCAAATACCTTTCATACGCACACACAACGAATYATCCCTTCTTAGAGATTAGCCGGGCCAGGATTGTCAGCTCTAATACCATGACAATAATTGTATTTTGGGGTAGAATTGTGTTTATTCGGAGTAGACTTAATAAAAGTAACTCGGTTAGGAGGACGTAGCCCAGAGTTGGGTGAACCTCGTTAAATTTGGTGTGCCTTTGTTTATTGCTTTATACTATTTACTCATTGTTATATTAATATTCCGCGGCGAGACCAGTCCTACTACTCTACTCACTAGAACAGTTCAAATCGTAAAAATTTTACTAGGCACTCAATCCACCCCCCTCTTGAGTACCGTTGGAAAACCTTCAATTACACCCTATTATTGCTGCTGCACACCTCTGTTGTTGCTATACTTTCAATGCTACGGTGCTACTTGTTGCAATTGTTGCAAACTGGAAATGTTTTTACCCATTTCCAGTTTGAAGGGGGTGGGGTATTGGAGTTTATGGTTTAGTCAAAGTGTATTTGASTTAGTTWGTTAGATACTTAGTAAGAGATTGCTAGCTTGCTAGCAATTATTACGAGTTGTATAAATAGAATAGTTACAGGTGCAAATATTAGTCTGCTTGTACTTTATACTATTTTTCACACAAATAATAAAGCTTTCTATTTTTCTCTCTCCTTATATTTTCTTCTCTCTGTTTTGATCTTCTCTATTTCATAAGCTTCATCAATGGAGTCCCTTCATGATCTGACTATCTCGCTAAATCCCTATTTCTAACATTGGGTAAACCATTGTCATATTCAAAGTAAAAAATCAAATGACAAGATCATTTCGATGCGAAGCAAAACCAATCACAAGGTTCTATCAGAAGGACAAGGACAATGACACCGAGGGTCTGAAGCCTCTAWATTACAAAATTGTGGAAGAATGGACTTGCATTTCTATTAATTATATCAAAATCCTTAGCAAAGAATTGTTCCTCCGCCCCAAAAGGTCTGATAATCATGATAGTTGTGTCTTGTTGATGCCTTAACCCTCTTGCACGTTTTTAGTGTCAGCAGTCTCTTTGTGTTCATCTACTAGGGACTAAAATTCTTAACTTGAAGCTAATAGATGATCATGATAAGACCTAGATTAAAGAATCTTCTCATCTGACATCGACATGCGACAATGAAATGTAGGAAGAAAATCAACTTGATTTGTCCATTAGACAAATTTTTAGGAAAAGAGCTTCCATAAACTTATCGTTGAATGAGGTACTTGCGATATATGGATCAGTAGCACTAAATGGATCATCTAAAGATATAATTCAACATTCCTTGGTATATGCTTGATAAATTTGGATTCATTGTTCTAACAACCACTCAAGTCCCCTGTTTTCTATGTCTTTGTCATAATACCAAAAGGAAGAAGCTAAAATCCTTCATGATCTGAAGGAAACCTTTAGATAGTATCTTGGTACATTTTCTATACATGGAGGATCCAAATAGAAATTATCATGTATTGTCCCTTTTTGGTTGTTTGGGAAACATAAGCAATTGTTCATAACTTCAATAATTCTCCATGCATGGTACTTGTCCAAAACAAATTGTAGTAAATATGATTTCTTGAGCCACACTTCTCACATATAGCAAACCTTTTATCCCGGGTTGAATATCTAAATTTTATTTTTCATAGTGTAAGCTTAGATGGTTTCATTATCTGATAGATTTAGTAGACCTCATCAAAATAGCATTTATGACAATGGTTTAAGTTGCTCTTGTTTCTTCTCTTTTTTGACATTTTTAGTATGAAAGCTCTAATTTATCAAGAAACTTTTAAAATATGTGTAAAGAAACTATTGATTGAATCACCTCATTGATGAGTTCACAGGATGATGTCACAAGTCGCCTACACAAGATGCACCTATAGCGAAAAAAAGAACACATTTCTTTACGTGAAAAGGCATAGAAGATGGCAAGCCAAATGTAGAGGAGAGTTTGTACAAGGGGACAACGTGAAGGTAAATCATGTACTACTGCCTTCTAATACAACAATGTTAATTAGCCAATTTATTTCTTATTATCCTTCACTTCATACTCAAATCGCTTGAAGTCGATTCTTCCCCATAATACATACTACTTGAGCTTAACAATCTCATGAGGAATCTCTTGAATTTAAATTTACTAATGGAAAAATAAAGATGTCTTGTGGGCGTACAGATGACAAGTGCCCTGGCATGGATGGCTAGGTAGTATATTATTCAGGACAGCTGGGAAGTGGTGGCCAGTTCTATCGATGACTTGATTAAGAAGTTTTATCTTGGTGATAGGTAATTTGCCTCAAAGTTAAAAATTGCACATGCAATACCATCTCTGATGCGTAATATTAAATGATCCTGCCAAATGTGACGACTAGCAAGCTTATGCATGTTGGATGATGTTTAATAGATTATAGCTAAATTTATTTTGCTTTTAGACTAAAGCTAAATCTTGCCAGTATTATCGCTGGCGGGTAGGGTGCTTTTTCTCACTAGAAGAAGCATCATAAACAATATATATAGTTTTGCGAAGACATCATAGACATTATAAGAGGAGAATACTAACATAAGGATTTCTAATGAAGGTTGATTTACAAATACTTATGATACAATGCATCCGAAGATAAAATCTTAGGAAGCTGCTAAAGGCTTTAGGTTCTCCTGCTCATCTATTTAGCATCGCATATGATTGTGTTTCAACACAGGCTTACTACTCATTAATAAATTGCAGAACTATCTATACAACTTTCACCTACAATTTGGTCATAAGTGTTAAAATATTTGTTTTCTTGTAACTCTCAAATAGGTTTCTATGATATCTTGATATCCTAAATAATTCAGCCTGCTATGCTTTTTTCCTAGATATAGTCCATTATGCTCAAATATTTGCCACAACTAATACAATATATATTGATGAAGAATTCAATGTTTGATCAAATCCATTATATGCCAAGGGTAAAGTCTAATTTTCAGAGTGCATATAGACCTCCAATGGTTGTTTTTGAAAGACGTCAATTTTTATAATTTTGGATTAATAAAGTCCATTGGTAGTAATCTATTATCTGGAAAACAGTGCTTTAGTCAATATTAATCCTAATTATTGGTTTCTCTTGACGATCTTCTATTTTGTTGTTATGGAGTATAATTACATTATGATTTTTATGAGACTCTTTAATGTGAGATATAACTCCTTAAGATGGTGTTTATTATGGAGTGATGGATATTATTCTACATTAATTTTTAATATTACAAATTTATTTGTAATGAATTATCTATTATTGAAGTTTAAGTTCTTGTATAAATCCTCCATCTATAAATATATGGGTTGTCGAGATTATTGTTGAAGAGAAGAATTYCATACACCCATTTTCTATTCTCTTGAGTCTTGAGCAAGGGCTTGTATGTCTCCAATCCCTCACACTCAATTACATGAGTATGTGGGAGTGATATATAAACCTTGGGGAATGATTCACCCGTAATGTTTTGTACCTTGGACGAGCGCAKCCGAATCTCATTTTTAAGGCAATGGTTTTAGACCATGGTATCACATACCAATTTCATCTTCAATCCTTCTAATTGATTTCTCCATCACAAATTTATTGTAGCCTTGATATACCCAATATTTCCTACATCTATTATACGCATTACTATTTAAACTCTATCTTTTTGGTCGTCATTATTGCTAGCCAATGCTAACATATAATTATATAGGTTGGTTTGAAGATAAAAACAAAGTCATAATGCGACTAGGTAGTTATCAAAGTGAAGATGTAAAATATGTTGAATTGCATGAAGGAATCGAAACTTAGGATTGCTTTTATAATGAGTAAATGATTATAAATTCCTTAGATTATTATTACCCAGTTGTGTTTATGATGCAACATGTTTCTCAATTAAAATCTAGTTATCGGATAATTCATCACAAGCAACACAAGCATTCTTAAACACGTGGGGGGTGGGGGGGGGGTGTTTGGTACCACGTTTTTAATACTTTGAAATGGGATCAAGTTACAATTTCAGTTACCAATTATTTTCTTAGAGATAAAGATAACAAATATCGTTACTTTACTCAATCTGTTTCCACGGAATTGTTTCTGCTCTAAAATCCAAGGAAATGAAAACC